>CACRXK020000606.1:0-74247 GCA_902702795.2 Paramuricea clavata
GACATTTATATACAACAGAATAGCTGGCTACGATCCGAGAGAAACCAATACTAAAAATGTACTAAAGTAATAAAGTTTTAATTTTCGACTGAATGTCTCAGCCTTCCTCAGAAATAATATTACTGCCAAAAGTGCGGAATATGCTAATTATTTAATTGAATGCGGACACGAAAAAGAACATGTCTTAGATAAATTTAGGGAAGTAGGTAAAATTTCTAGGAAAGATGCACGCAAAAGTAAGAAAAAGTCCAATGAAGGATATTGTTGTTTAGTTACTAAGTATAATCCGCGTGGACCAGACATACGAAAAATCATAAATAAACATCACAAGTCCATTATCTGTGGTGATGAGAAGGCCAGAAATATTCTACCCGAGAAGGTTATTCGTGTGTCTTTTAAGCGCAATGCCAATTTAAAGGAGTTATTGGCTCCCTCCAACCCATATGGCAAGGAAAATACTGAAGTAGAACAATTCGGTTGTTTTAATTGTACAGCAAAGCGTTGTGACTGCTGTAAGAATTTTTTGTTAGAAGGGCACACTTTTCGTTTCGTTACTACCAAGAAAGTTTTTAAAATCTGTAAATCGCTTACATGTACGTCCAAGGCAGTGGTATATCTTGCCGAATGTTTGGCTTGTGGTTTACAGGGTGTTGGTTCTACTGTTAATTTTAAGGCCCGCCTTGCGAACTACAAGTCACACATTAAGCGTGGGCACAGAACTTGTAGTATTGTTAATCACTTCCTGGATTGCCACGGGGCTGATCATTCATATTTGAAATTTATGCTGATTGATCAGCGCTGTGGTAATCTGTTGGAATGTGAAAACTTCTGGATTGGGACCCTTTTGACTAATCGGGGAGGGTTAAATGATAGTCATGATTTTGTGCAACAGTGACTTCTTTGTCTATCACTAAGCTTAATTAGTTATCATTATTGTAATATTTGCATATTATTGGTGTATATATATATATATATATGTTAGAAATTATTAGTAATATTATTTCTGAGGAAGGCTGAGACATTCAGTCGAAAATTAAAACTTTATTACTTTAGTACATTTTTAGTATTGGTTTCTCTCGGATCGTAGCCAGCTATTTTGTTGTATATATATATATATATATATATATATATATATATATATATATATATATATATATATATATATATATATATATATATATATATATATATATACTTTCAGCGTTATAAAGTTAAAAATTTCAGTACAAAAGGTCGAGTTTGCATCATGTTGTAGCCTATTAGTGTATCTGGAAATTGTCCCCCCCCCCCCTTGTGTATTCTGTCTCCCTCGATTCCGTTAATTACTTTTCCTTTGGAGAATTAGAAAGGAGAATAAGTGATTTTACGAGACTGCAGTGTGGGCGCTGCTTTTTAAGCTCTTCGTAACATTGCATTGCTTTTTTTCGTTGCACCCCTATTCATATTAAGGTGGCTAAATACAGTTTTTTTAAATGGAAAATTCACGATTTAGATGCGTATTTTTGGACAATTATTACTTGCTGATAAACACAAACCCTACTTTTATAAAACAACATCTAAAGAGTATGAATTTTTGCACAAAAGTTACGCAAAACACGTTCCAGAGCAAAGTGAAATATTCTATTTAAGAAAATTCATGCCAAATTTGACCAAAATTCTAAAAATTGTCAACAAATGAACAAAATTCGTTTCGTTAATGCTAAAAAGCCAAATTTAGACAATAATTTGCCACAAAAAATGAAGTGTTGCAAGATTCGATATAAATTGGTCGTTTTATAGCATCATCCTGACATTTATATACAAAATAGTTTACACTAATTACAGTCAGCTAAAGCATTGACATAAAATCTATATTTTGGCACTGCAATTGCAGCGCCAACTCGAAAGCATGGACATAAAATCTACAACATATTGGCACTGCAATTGCAGCGCCAACTAAAGGCATTGACATATGATCTACAACTTGTTGGCACTGCAATTGCAGCGCCAACTAAAGGCATTGACATATGATCTACAACTTATTGGCACTGCAATTGCAGCGCCAACTAAAGGCATTGACATATGATCTACAACATATTGGCACTGCCATTGCAGCGCCAACTATTGGCATTGACATATGATCTATAACCTGTTGGCACTGCAATTGCAGCGCCAACTAAAGGCATTGACATATGATCTACAACTTATTGGCACTGCAATTGCAGCGCCAACTGAAGGCATTGACATATGATCTACAACTTATTGGCGCTGCAATTGCAGCGCCAACTAAAAAGTAAAGGCATTGACATATGATCTACAATATAACTTATTGGAACTGCAATTGCAGCGCCAATTGAAGGCATTGACATATGATCTATAGATTATAACGTTAATTTATTGGCACTGCAATTGCAGCACCAACTCAAGACATTGGCCGTTTTCATACTAGAGACGCATTATTCATCTGGACGCATAATCCGTCTTCTACATTATTCGTCTAGTATAAAGACGGGACGAATAATACTAGACGAATAATGTAGAAGACGGATTATGCGTCCAGACGCATAATGCGTCTCTAGTATAAAAACGGCCAATGCGACGAACTATCAACATTTATTGTTCGTCTGGTTATGCGTTCTCAGTATAAAGACGGGTACAAGACGCATTATGCGTCTAGACGAACTACAGTATCATCGGTTGTGCGTCTCTTAAGACGAAGAATCGAACATAGTTCGTCTAGACGCATAATGCGTCTTGTGGCCGTCTTTATACTAAGGACGCATAACCAGACGAACAACAAATGCTTGCCCAAGTTCGTCCAGACGCATAATGCGTCTCTAGTATAAAAACGGCCAATGCCATTGATATAAAATCTATAAGTTCATGAATAATGGTACTGCAGTGCCGACTGCCGAGACGAGATGGAAGGAGAGATGCCTTTGAACAACATTTATGGTAAAATTAAGACATTCTACAGTGTGATAGGGCCAAATCCCCATTTTATTCATTGACAGTAGTAAGTGGTGAGTCAGAAATTTAATTCACTACATCGGTATATGTTCTTCAATAACACTATGATACGCAGTATATAGAAACCATCCAGTTATCAAGTCTTTAAAATTTCTGTCCTAGCTGAGACTGAGGCCTAATGTGATTCAAACAAATTCTGCAATTTATAGTTAAAATTTTCCTAAATGTTCAAATCAGTTAAAATTGCAGAATAGAGAATTAGTTATTCAGTAGAAAACAGTTATAATAATTCCTAATTCCTCTCCTCTGCCATAAAATGACACATTTGGCGTTTGGTCTCTCAGCAAAACTTTGAGTCCTGTAATTCAAAAGCGGCAAGATCAACACATTCTTTCGATAATTCATCCGTCCATATTGTGCCACCACATGACCATGGTACTTTTTAATTTTTATTCCATCTTCGAATCAACATGGGTCACTCCAGGTCTGACATACGGTCCTGTATACACCTATAAATGCGATTAAATGTATGATCAAACTACTAGCTGAAATATAATATTAGAGAGTTTATTACATGTATAGGTAGCGTATTCTGAAATGAGACACAAGGGTTTTAATTCAACTGGGCCTGCTAGACTAAAATGACTGAAAAACGGCAAACATTGCAAGTCACTTGGTGGAATTAATATTAGAATGTTAGTAATTCAAGTGAGAATATATACATTTTAAGACCTAACCAGGAACGACTGTGAAAAATGCAGCACAAGGTCCTCTGGTAGGAATTGAACCTACGGCCCTGCGATTCCGGTGCAGCGCTCTAACCAACTGAGCTACAGAGGCCAGCTGTTGAGCTGTAACCATAAGTTCATGTATATATAGGTAATCGGGTGTGCGGGTTGTGATAAGGTGGACTTGAATAACTTAGATTCTGCACTTCACTTGGTGGAATTAATATTAGGATGTCAGGGTTTGTGATCCAAGTGAGAATATATACATTTTAAGACCTAACCAGGAACGACTGCGAAAAATGCAGCACAAGGTCCTCTGGTAGGAATTGAACCCACGGCCCTGCGATTCCGGTGCAGCGCTCTAACCAACTGAGCTACAGAGGCCAGCTGTTGAGCTTTAACCGTAAGTTCATGTATATTTAGGTAATCGGGTGTGCGGGTTGTGATAAGGTAGACTTCAATAATTTGGATTCTTGCACTTCACTTGTTGGAAGTAATATTAGAATGTTAGGGTTTGTAATCCAAGTGAGAATATATACATTTTAAGACCTAACCAGGATCGACTGCGAAAAATGCAGCACAAGGTCCTCTGGTAGGAATTGAACCTACCGCCCTGCGATTCCGGTGTCGCGCTCTAACCAACTGAGCTACAGAGGCCAGCTGTTGAAGTCCACCTTATCACAACCCGCACACCCGATTACCTATATATACATGAACTTGCGGTTACAGCTCAACAGTTGTCCTCTGTAGCTCAGTTGGTTAGAGCGCTGCACCAGAATCGCAGGGCCGTAGGTTCAATTCCTACCAGAGGACCTTGTGCTGCATTTTTCGCAGTCGTTCCTTAAAATGTATATATTCTCACTTGGATTACAAACCCTAACATTCTAATAAACATCGCAAGTCTCCATTATCTGCATTTTACAACATTTCGCAACGAAACTTTGGAATTTACTAATTTTGTGACGCTCTTTCAAGCTATGGTGAAATTTCTGCCTAGACTTGCTTAGATCAAAACTTAGTCTTGATCACTTATTACATATTTCTCTATAGAGAGTTACTCAAAACCCACGCAATATATACTGGCAAGCATGGAGTTCCTTTAGTATCAAATATCGCTACAACTCTGCGCAAGAAGACACAATATTTATACATAGGCCTATTGTGATTGCTAAACATATAAAATATATAGAGAATACATGAGTGCGCGGAAATACCAGATTTATTTTGAGTGTTGAATATGATATCTCACGAGTGAGCGCAGCGAACGAGTGAGATATCATGTTCAACACTCAAAATAAATCTGGTATTTCCAAGCACCCATGTATTTTTCTGTTTATTATATAAACAAAATTCAGTGAAAAGCAATAAAACGTCCATGGCAATGCGTTTTAACTGAAAAGCGATAATTTTCACATGAGAAATTATCATAAATATAATCTCACATGTGAGATTATCAGTGCTGGAAATCTCTATGACCTCTATAACAGTGTAAGACTATATTATATCATGTAGCCAATTCATTTAACTCAAGACACAAGGCCGTGACAAGGTTCTAGAACTGTATGTGTCAGTGTTGGTAGTGTCAACATTAACAAGCTAGCTTTCGTTCGTAGGGATTCACGCAACTACCTGGAAAATATAACTATAAGGCGAATTCCGACATTTCGAGCGAAGGCCCTTCGTCTGGAGTATTATAAAACTTACTGAGTTTAGTTAATAGTCAATACTCCAGACGAAGGGCCTTTGCTCGAAACGTCAAAATTCGCCTTATATTTTTCAGGTTGTTGCATCTCCACCAACGAAAGCTTGTTACAAGGCTCTCTAGAAGCTACTATATATTTGAAAACTTACCCTCTGCCCTCTGCATGGCTTCTGTAATTCACCGTTGCGAATTCGGAATTCATGTTGTTGGCTTCTGACCAGGGGCGTAGGAAGCACCTGGAGTTTGGGGGGGCACCGGCTTGTAGGGGCACATTACTATCGGAAAGGGCACCTAAAAAATTTTTCCCGGAAATGTTGTCGACCGGGGGGGAGAGAAATTTCTCCTGAGGAAAATTTTCCGTCGTATCATACCGAAATTTATGTTTGTGACCTAATTTTTAAAAAAAATTTGTAAATTTCCACACAAAAACGGCACCTATTGTTTTAATTTAGTATTTACAGCGACATTAGCTTCTACAAAAGGGGCACTTTTCCTCACAAAAAAGGGCACTTTTCAACACAAACAGGGCACTTTTTATCACAAAAAAGGGCACTTTTAGTCCTTTAAAAAAATTTGGGGGGGCACGTGCCCCCCGTGCCCCCCCCGCTTCCTACGCCCCTGCTTCTGACATTGAGCTTTGCGAGTTCATGTTCACATGATACGGCAATACCGCCAGACACTCAACTTGGAACAGTTTGTCTCTCTGAATAATCAGGAATCAGCAATAACGAATATAATTTATAAATAAATAGCAATTTATTGTGCGCTATAAACTTATAATATAACACGCTGAAGAATGGCAGATTGTTTTGACTTTGGACTTCAGAGGAAACCCAGGCAATATTATGCTGCCAAGCTTGCAATTGTTGTGTGCCAATCAGAACACTGCGTGTATTGGCAAATCGTCGCTCATTGGCTCCTGTCTGTGCGATAGTGCTAAATTAAATTTTATTTTCGCCGTTGGAAATTTGATATCCTTGAGACCTTGACCTTTGCCTTGACAGACAAACGCGCGTTACGAGCTGACAAAGCTAAAATTTTACTCGAAAATTTATGCCAATATATGAACAGTTTTTATGCGGAGTAAAACGTATTGTTTAGTATAATAGCACACGCTTACAGACTACGTAAACATGTAACTTATTCTGGGTGCAAGGAGTATCGAAGACTATGTTTTGGACTATGAATTTGCAGTCTGAATTCTGAAAGCGACACGCCGGCAGAAAGCGACACGCCGGCTAAAGGCAGAGACTAAAGGTATGTTGTGTGCTTTATAGTTTAGTACGTTTTGCTGTTTATATGCATCGCTCCATATTTGCATTTCGCCGCAAGTTTAGCTTTCGTTTTATTAAATTATAATAGCATCACGATGTGTCAGCTCACAGCTGCATTGTTTGGCTGGCTTTAATATTAATATATTAAACAAATTTTATCAAAGGAAAACCTGACAGAATTCTTTCGTATAAACCCAGTGTATTATTAAATATTTAGCGGTTTTATGCTGGCGCTTTAAAACCGCTCATCAGGGGTCGGTTGTATTTAAAACTCCGATCCAGACCAGATCTCTGAAAAAATATTTCCAAATTTATAGACAAGCCATTTCTGTCAGAAAGTTTGCTGTGAATTTTAGCTTACTGTATGTATAAAAAGCTAAATAAATAAATAAACCTATGGTTAAGCTAACCAAACTTTTAAAAACCGTCTCCAAGGGGCTGGTTGTTTGGGTTATTTATAACCCAGCTTTGAACAACTGGCCCCAGATAGCTAAAATTGAAATGCGACAGACTCAATCACTGTGGACAAATTCATCAGATCAGGTGAAGCCACATATCAATGGTTTAAGCCGGCTAATTATTAATGAGTATATATTATTAAAACTAAAAATCTAATATTTTCCTTACACCATAATTGTGCAATTTTGGTAATTTGAACTATCAAATGAAACATATTTATACGTAATGCCAGTCGTCCCCAAGGGGCCTGTTGTTTGGGTTATTGCTAACCCTGGGTTAATGATAACCCAGCTTTGAACGACTGGCCCCAGATAGCTAAAATTTAAATGCCACAGATTCAATCACTGTGAACAAATTCATCAGACCGGGTGAAACCACATGTCAATGGTTTAATTAAGCCGGCTAATTATTAATGAGTATATATGGTTAAAACTAAAAATCTAATATTTTCCTTACACCATGATTGTGCAATTTTGGTGATTTGAACTATCAAAATATGAAACATATTTATACATAATGCCAGTCGTCCCCAAGGGGGCCTGTTGTTTGGGTTATTGCTAACCCTGGGTTAATGCAAACCCAGCTTTGAACGACTGGCCCCAGATAGCTAAAATTTAAATGCCACAGACTCAATCACTGTGAACAAATTCATCAGACCAGGTGAAACCACATGTCAATGGTTTAAGCCGGCTAATTATTAATGAGTATATACTATTAAAACTAAAAATCTAATATTTTCCTTACACAATTCCTTGTGCAATTTTGGTGATTTGAACTATCAAATGACACATACAGACAGTATTTATACATAATGCCAGTCGTCCCCAAGGGGCCTGTTGTTTGGGTTATTGCTAACCCTGGGTTAATGCTAACCCAGCTTTGAACAACTGGCCCCAGATAGCTAAAATTTATGTGCCACAGATTCAATCACTGTGAACAAATTCGTCAGACCAGGTGAAACCACATATCAATGGTTTAAGCTGGCTAATTATTAATGATTTGGATTCTTGCACTTCACTTGGTGGAATTAGAATTAATATTAGAATGTTAGGGTTTGTAATCCAAGTGAGAACATATACATTTTATGACCTAACCAGGAACGACTACGAAAAATGCAGCACAAGGTCCTCTGGTAGGATTTGAACCTACGGCCCTGTGATTCCGGTGCAGCACTCTAACCAACTGAGCTACAGAGGCCAGCAGTCGTTCCTGGTTAGGTCTTAAAATGTATATGTTCTCACTTGGATTACAAACCCTAACATTCTAATAATTATTAATGAGTATATATGATTAAAACTAAAAATCTGATATTTTCCTTACACCATGATTGTGCAATTTTGGTGATTTGAACTATCAAATGAAACATATTAAAATTTAAATGCCACAGTCTCAATCACTGTGGACAAATTCATCAGACCAGGTGAACCCACATCAATGGTTTAAGCCGGCTAATTATTAATGAGTATATATAATTAAAACTAAATGTCTAATATTTTCCTTACACCATGATTGTGCAATTTTTGTGATTTGAACTATCAAATGAAACATATTTATACCTGTACACGATTCCAGTCGTTCCAATGTTAAGGTGAATGAGAACTGCAGGGGTGGGTGCCAAATTCTTAGTTTGCTCATGCCTTGCCTAACTTAGAAACTATGTACATATTGTTTATCATGTTTATCTGATATCAAAGTCAAAGGCTATTTGCCAGACATTGACTGACACAAGTTTTCCTTGTTCATTCAATGTCCAATCTGCCTACTGTGCTAGATTACATATTGAATCACATTTGAAGACAGATTTCCAAAATTGAATACATTTAACTGTCTCTTAAAATTTGATGTGCGCTACTCTACAATTATGTAGTTGAAGGGTCTTGTAGTCTAATGATGTAAATTACTGAGTAGAAATTTTATACATTTATTAGACTTAACCAGGATCAAAAAATGGCGGTACAACGCTCTAACCAACTGAGCTACAGACACCAGTTGTCAAGCTCTAACCACAAGTTCATGTATATATATATATACAGTATATACCCTTCAAGACCCTTTAACCACTATTTTACTTTTTTGTAAGTGGTACATGAATATTCAAATGGCCATAATTCCACTAAAATAATTTCTTTTTTGCAGAGCAATGTCTACTCACAAGCTAAACCTTCCCTTTTCTGTTCCCGAGGAAATGATCAGCAAGGAAAAAGACAGTGGTATTACGTATGACTTACATTAAGACAAGAGCCAGTAAAGGTGTATAAGAACTCTTACATGTTTGAAGGCAGACAAGTCACAACATGTGATCAAAATGCATGTAGTACTCTTGGGGAGTGGCTTGTCTGTTGAAGGGCATAATATACATGTATTATACTGATAAAATCTGCGGTAAAGGTGAGGTTGGTTTCACAGAAAGTCAGAGACTAAAATAATAAATCACCTGAACTCAGTAACTACAGTAACAAACAAAATGTAATAAATTGGTACCTTAATTAATAAATGGCAGCATTTTTCTGACATAAATAATATATATGAAGTCATATTGAATTAAACAATGTATATTGGGAAGACATAAACTGACTCCAATATTTCATCTATGGGCGCTTTCCATTCAATGGCCTGACCGGTCAGACCTGAATACTTTTCTCAGTATCAAAGGAAAGATCTGGTCTATGTTTCTCAAATGTCTAGCGAAAATGGACCTCATTCTAATGTTATCAAAATTTTCCGGTTAGATAGGTCCGAAACCCAAATGTTTTGTGTTTCATTCAACAATTTGACCGTTCTGACCGGTTTGGCCATGTTAATGGAAAGCGCCATATATATCTTTTTTATCCAAACTTGTTTGGCATTGTTCAGTCAACAACGAAGAGAAATAAGATTGCAGGGCAATTTTTCAATTTGTCCCTGCAGATGCAGTGCCAAAATTTCAATTTGTCGCTGCAAATGCAGTGCCAAAATTTCAACTTGGCGCTGGAAATGCAGTGCCAAATTTTCAATTTGTCGCTGCAAATGCAGTGCCAAAATTTCTTAATTTGTCACTGCAATTGCAGTGCCAAATTTTCGACTTTGCGCTGCAAATGCAGTGACAAATTTTCAATGCCAAATTTTCAACTTGGCGCTGCAAATGCAGTGCCAAATTTTCAAATTGCCAATTTGTCACTGCAAATGCAGTGCCAACTTGCAGTGAGAAATATAAATGCTTCGTAGTTGCGATATCGGGCAAAATATCTCCGTTTTGTCATCGTTTTTATTCGGGTTGCAAAATATAGTATTATATTAAAGATTTTTCAACAAGATAATTTCCCAGTCCTGCTAAATATGCATGATTTTACAATAAACGGCATTGCTATTCTCATTTGCTTCAAGATCATTCAATTTCATTAAAATTTCCTAATTTCTTGCAATGCTGCAGTTCTTGATTTTGTTGGGTTTTGTTGCAAATATTAATAAAATGTAGGGAATCCTGCATGAATGAATAGACAGATTGCAAGAATCTCATTATATTCCAATTATTAGCAGCATATTAGTCAAATTTCGTGCAAAAACAGCAGATTTGCTTAGGTTTTGTCCGGAATTCAGTTAAATAGAATATTTCACTTTGCTCTAGAACGTGTTATTAAGACATTACCTTAAGTTTCCATTCTATATTTTTCTCATAACATGATATGTTTCAGATAATAATTAACTGCTTTATATTTTTATAGACAAAGAAGAGTTAATTCTCTTAAGTGAGAGGTATCGTGCCTTTGAGGAATCGGATGTATTGGTCGAGTACTGCATATGGTCATGAAATTACAACTAATGTGCGTACTGCTATCATCATGGTTTGAAAATTGGAGGTTTTTTACCAACTTCTGCTGATCAGCAGGGATCAAAGGAAAAGAAAACAATTATTTAAATAAACACCAGTAATGAAAATAAAACATTCATGATGACATATACTAGATTTGTAGAAGTAGTTGTCCTGGGGTGATGATAGTAATTCAGTCACTTTTGGGGAACATTTTTAAAAATGTACATGTTTCAATTTATATCTCATATTTTTCTCAGAACCAATCCATCACTACATTAAACATACAGTATTTTCAGTGGTCAAGTAATGAACAATGATTTGATGTTTGGAAAGAGAGGTCACAAAATATGTTAATGAAATTTTAATAACTTTTATATATTTACAGTACATAGTAATTTAGTATTATTTTATAATAACAAGTATTTATAATCATTGAAAATTGTATAATATTAATTTGAATAATAACATTTATTTATTGAAGAATAACATTTATTTAAATTGGAACGATAAACAGTATGGTAATATTGCACTATAATCAATTAAAACTGCATCAAACAATGCCAATTGTTTCATTTATGCATCAATTAATCAAGGCCATACGCAGGATTTTTTCACCAGGGGGCAGTAAGGCCTATATGCCGAGAAAATTCCCAAATTTCCAGAATAATTAATAATGACATTCTAAAAATCATAAATATAGTTTTTCCCCCCACCCACTGTGTATGGTCCTTCTTGATGTAGGGCGTTCGCTCGAAACGTCGAGTTTCTGCTTATTTTTTAAGGTAGTAATATAACCATTCAGCACAGCATTTTCAAGTTTTAGACAGCGTACTTTTCATATGTGCCAAAATAAATTTGAAACATGGCATGTGGCAAGTTTGACCAAGTTAGTTGTACATACTAATATTAATATTGCATTTAGTTCAACATCATTTAGACATGATTTCCAAGTTTTGAACTAAATAATAATTATTTTTTCTATTTTTAAATGCAAAATGTTTCCAATATTTGCAAGACGAAATTTAATAATTCAAACCACTTAATTACAGTACTTCACCCTATAATTCTAGTCAAACCAAATGTTTTAAAGTTTAGGCACAAGCATATGCTGTCTAAAACTGGGATTTAAAGTGTAAATCTTGAACCTCACCCTGAAATATAATGGAAATTAAAGGGGACTGTGTATACTGTACAAGTAGTAATGTCTACCAAAAGAAGAGTTGCATCATAATTGTACTTGACTAAGTGGTGAGTCTAGCCTCCTCCGCAGGCATCTCGTAGTTCACGTACTTTAGAAAGTCGGTGAAATGCCTGCCAAAACCCGACATGGTTGAGCCGTTCTGCGCATCTTGCTTGCGCAGCGATTTCGTCTCTAGGGTATGCACGTGGGGGAGGATTTGTCATCCAAGATGGCGGATTGCATGGAGTGAAGAATTACGAAAATTAGTGAATTTATATTAATACGCTCGCTAAAGGCGGCTAAACGATTAAGAATACAGCTTTTGTGGACAATTGAAAGAATCTTAACCCGGAAATTAAAATTGTCATCAAATAATTTACATGTTGTCAGTTGACATATATTTTTGTATATCTGTAAATGGAAAACATCAAGTGATCAAGGTTGACGTATATTTTTGTATAAGCTGTAGATAGAAATAGAAATCTTGTTGTAATCTTTTAAGCACTATAAAGATAGACTTTGTGTTAACATCACAATGAAATGCATTTAATTTCATATAATATTTTTTTGGATCAATTATAGTTGTTTTGTGTTTTAAATAATTGTTAATGTCTGGCTGGCATAATTATTTAAAATAGTACAATTATCATGTACAGTTAGTTCAATCTGTCTGTTCATGGTTGTCAGAAGCAGGACAAAATTACCCTATATATGATGTGTAGAAATGTAAAAAGATAAAATATATTTCAGCTTGATAATTGTGGACCCATTATTAATTGAAACCAAGGCAAGAGCCAGATTGATTTGAGTGAAAAAGCCTTGGTCTGGTGTTTGGTTGTCAGATTGGCCGAGTATGCCAATCAGTGAAGCAACGCCACTGTCTGAAGTCTAAAATTAGCTGGGTTCACATGCTATATTCACTATCAGGGATGTCGCTACAGGGGTGTAACGTTGGTCAAAGTTGGTCAAAATGGAACTGGTATTTGCTCAAAGTTTGTCAAAATGGAACTGATATTTGCTTAAAATTTAAGGTCAAAGTTGGTAAATTGTGGTTAAATATTGGCAAGCCTTGCTTATTTTGGTCGAAAAATTTATAAATATGCTTATATTAGTCTGGAAAATTTTTTACCCCCCTGTCGACAACATTTCCGGGTTTACGACTTGTTCAAAATTTTATTAAAATATTGATCAAAACATGACAACACCCCTCCCCCAATGTTGATGCCTTAGCGACGCCCCTGCTTACTATACTATGTCTTGTTTCATGTGTGCACTAGTGTCCAGTACCTGCATGGTGTGAATTGCATTGTACAATCCAGCAGTTAAACAATAACATGGTAGATGATTATAATAATAATTTTTAATTTTTTTTTTAATCCAAATGAAGATGTTGAATTGTCAGGATTTCTATGCAAGAAACTAGGTGCTATTTTGCATGTCTGAGATGGAGACTACAGTAAGTTGCTGCATCCTAGAAAGTGTGAACAGCATGGTTTACATTGTACAATTAGCAGCTTCAAGGCTACAACACATGGACAAGCAACCATTGTCAATGACAACATTGATCAAGCATGTCATAACCTGCCAGATAAAATAATGACATAATTGAACATGGCCAGCATTTTGTTCTGCTGACACCTTCTTTACAATTAAATATAACATGTTTTTAATGGATGAAAATGGGATAAAAAAATAAAAGTAGTGTAAACTGTTGTCTATGGTCACAATTTCCCTGTGACTTATTTTTAAATCACATTACCTTTTATCAGAAATTGCATTGCAAGTTGCAGATTTACTAGAGCAGGGTGCACCCTCCAAGCCCTGACGGGAGAGGGTGAAGGGGGTGCTTTTTTCATGATAAAGCAAAAAATAATAGAGACAAAATGAGATGCAGTAATTTGAGCAATAACATGATGATAAGCAAACTGTGAACAACAATTCAAATTCAAACGTAGTATGTTGATGGGCGAGTGGCACACATGACCGACACAACTCTGCACCAGAGCTTCAGTGGCGCCGCCAGCTCGATAATTGGGGGGGGGCAAATATTCATATCTTCGTGTTCTGCATTATTAACTTCTTTTGAAATTGATTGTTTTTATGCTCTGTGAACACAAATATATGAATATTCGCCCCCCCCCCCCAATTATCGAACTGGCGGCACCACTCGGCGCAGAGCTTGCAGAGCAGCCCCCTACCAGATCATGCTGGATCGATCCCTGTATTATTTTATTTACACATGGAGGTGTATCTCTTTTGGTGGCGTAAAGGCATGTTTCTTGACACAAGTGACAATCCAAATTTTTAGATGGCTGTTTAAAATTTTAGTCATGCAGCTGGATGGCAGGCTGGTTAATACCATGCAGTAATGCAGTAGAATAATCTTGAGCATAACATCTAACATAATACAGCAACAATATAAAATGTATAACTTTGCTTGATTTATAGTTACTGAATATATAAACACTTCTTACATTTGGTCAACTTGCACAATAGTTGCTTGAAATTTGTGTTACAAGCACAGTCAGCACTAAGCAGTTTACTCAGCGTTTACATAGTTGTTTACATGCTGTACATGTACTCAACAAATCCCCGAGATATTTCTCGCTATAGTAACATACAGCGTAAACATACAGCGTAAAAACACATGGGATTGTAAATTTGAAGTTTGTTCTTTGCTGAAATATCTCAAAATTTGTGTTGACAAACCAGTTTCAATGTCATGCACGTCCACTATACGTGTAACAGTAATCGACAATTCCAAGAGGCAAGAGCATCCATTATCCAGTTGAAATTTTGACATTTACCACTCCATCTGCATTCTAGAGTATTCTATTTCCCAAAAGTATTAATATTTGATGTTATATGCATGTAGGATACAGACCAAATATAAATTGAATGGTTGCAAAAATTCTTATAAATTCCATTCACATTTCATACTTCGTCTTTCGATACGATTTACATAGTTTCGGCGTGGTTTGACCATCTGTATTTCGTTAAATCCCGGCCATCCGTTGTAAGTGCAAAATAATCAATGTTTCATTCATATTTGTTTCAATTTGCAACATAAAAATGATATTCTCTATCGATATTTTTTCGAATTGTGTCTGAATATAAAAAGATCGTATCCTATGGCAGTAGGGGTAACACAGCTTTTGACATTTTGTAGTAGTTTTGATATGAACAATTAATCCCATGGGGGTGGGGGTAACATAGCCGGTCCACAAGGGTTACATAGCTGGTCCAAAGTCTTCGGGTTTTGGCAGGCATCGCCACTATTAATTTTTTTGCCTGCAAGAAATTTTGCCCGATAATCGAAAGGCGATGCCTGCGGAGGAGGCCATGGTGAGTCAATGGCTTGTTAACCATATATTGAATTGCAAAGTTCTGTATTTCCTTTTAAAAGCTTAATTAAACCAAGATTTGCCCTTTCATAGGTATTTTATTCTTCAATTGAATAAGTGCAATATTGCATGACTGTGTTAAACAACAAGAAGCAATTTACCCATTGAAAACTAACCGTATGTACATATGAATTTTAATTAACCTCGTTACTTTTTGAAGTGTAAAACAATGTGTCTATAAGATGAGTTTGACTTATTCTTAAAAATTAAGTAGCAAACGGATTCATATCCGATTGGTATTTGTACACATGAAAAGTATAGGAAATGGAAACCAGGTTAAAGTAATACCATGTAGGCTACATATGGGTTACTTTTCTTTGGGTAAATTGCCTGTTGTCAGGGTAAAACTGCAATTGTTGAAGTTTGTTAAGACTGCATTCCATGCCACGCCCACTCTTTTTTTGACGACAATGTCTTGCAATGTGGCCTGGCTTGCCACATTGATAACACCTTCTTCCTACAAGACAGAATTATAAATTATATTAATCTGAATTTAATTACTAGTTATAGTCGTATTACAATACGAAAAACATAACATTTTCTACACTTACTTGCTTTATCACGATTGTGAGCTGTAAATGCAGAGAAAGAAATGAACTATTTTAACTCCAATTTTTAACAAGCAGTGGTGAATAGAAACTATCAACTCTAGCCACCCTACCGACTATCAACTAGCAACCCTAGACCTAGTTATAGCCTATAGGTAGTATAAGTTTCTGTTAAATTTTTTGAAAAGATAAAGGGGAAACACATACGTTTTGTGCAACTTGTGAATTTGTGGCCTTTCCGGCCACAATTATGGCATTTTCCTAAATAAAGAAGTACATGACATTGAATACAATAGGCTTATATGTTTATTTTAACAGCTATAAATAACAAATAATTGACTGCAATATAGAGTATTAATAGACATGCGATATTTTTAAAATAAATTTTAAAATAACATTCTCTCGATCCTCCTGATCCTCTCTCGACAGACCTATTAAAAGTATGTACAGTTTACTAAATGTTTATCTAAAACTTCATTAAACACATAGCATATTACCACCCAAAGGGTAGGGAAACTAGTATTTTTCTCATCTTTATTATATTGTTTAAAATAGTATTATTATCTGTATATACCGTTTATATGCCTTTGGCTGTGGTTTGAATCAGCTGTTTCAACATTTGACACATCTACAAAACATAAAAACTTAACTTGAACTATTCGACTCAATAACAAACTTAACAAACTTAGAATTCTTACTAAAAAAACTTACTTTCCATTTTGGGCGGAGTTTGACATTGTGCTGCAAAGACAAAAAAAATCAAATAAAAAACCTTACATGACCAAAACAAAAAGACTATTATAGTCCAATGTTAAACAATGGCAATGCACTTTTTACCGCATTTAAAATAAAATTCAAGTCGCAGTTGCAGAAGGTAAATTGCATGACTCAAAAAATGAAAATTCTTAGTTTATATTTTAACCAGAATACAATTTTTTGTATTGAAAAAAAGTACGAACATATTAATACCATTTGTATTCGGCAGCTCTTCCTCTGCACCATGCATTTTCCTGGTTTTGACTCATCTGTTAATATGTAAATCATATATACTTTATATATATTCTATATACTTTTTACTATAACGAGTTATTTTAGTTAGATACGAGTACTGTATTAAAATGAAAAGTTTAATATACCTTTATACAATTTTAAATATCCTCTCAAATGCGACTTGGTTTTAAAAACTTAAAAAGGGCGCGAAATGGAGGGGGCAATCTGATTGGTGGATAGAATGGAAACAATATTAACATTAACATGGAGTATAATTGTATAAACACTATAAAATTGAATGCAAAGAGTGGTGAACGTCTTGAAAGAGAATCAAATAAATCTGAATACTTCATAAATCATACCATTATACATGTCAAGTAATAGATATTTTATTTACCTATAAGATCAGAATTTAGAATCCTAAAATTGCCCTCTGGCACTTGGTATGTACTATATATACTGTATATAAATACATAAATTATACGTTTTGATTTGTGGAAACACAAATTATTATTAAATATTGCAAAGCTTTCGATCAGCGCTAATATTAACCCTTTAAGTGGCAATGCACCTACTTTAGTATTTTACTCTGTCTAATGCCAGACGATTTCACTCGTCAAGTGGAGAGTGATGCCACTCAATGGGTTCACAGTTATTTTAATAGATGGTTTGGAGGCTCGATGAAAGTACAATATAACTTATTAACTATGTTATTGTACAGCTTTTTGCAAGAATTTTGTCCTATCTCGTCACGTGTGTATTGTAATTTGGCTCAAATAACCAATAACAAGTTTGTGGTTGAGTTATCCATCCGTATCTTGAACAAATGCTCAATTTAAACATTGCTATTGGTTGTGCGGGAAAAAATACAATACACACGTGACGAGATAGGCCCAAATTCTTGCATAAACCGAAACCAACATGGTTAATGAGTTATTCTAACCATGCAAGGGTTAGCGCTTATCCAGATTTGAACAATCGGTCCCTGAGTGTTTGTGGGACATTAATTAAATTTTCATTTTCAGCCCTTATAACTTGTGACCTGCATTTTAGAGGTATATGGCAATGAATTCCTAGGAATTCCAGGGAAGGGGGTATATAAACTGAATTCCTGCTCGAAAAGTCAAAATTCTCCTTAATATTTTTTTCAGGTATATATAATATAATGAAATGAAAACTTTTAACTGGGCAAATAGTCTGATTGACCAATTGAGTGCCAGCTCTCTCTGTCTCTCTGACAAGTAAATCCACCTGGCATTTAATAGACAGAGTATAAAATATTACTTCACCTGGCATTTAGACAGAGTAAAATAATAAGGGTTAAAATATATAACAGCATTAAGTTAATATTCCAACTGCACAACATGTTTAATGCCAATTGACTGGAGTAAGTATTGTTGACCATAAGTCCTCTATAAACCATCATGCTAGAAAATATTTATTTCATGACTACCCAATTAAGATATTAATTGGGTAGTATTATTATATTAGTTTCATGACTAATTATATTATATTAATTTTATGACTACCCTTGATGAGTAAAATTGCATGTATGTAATATGAGGTAGATTAAGCATCCAAGCATATCAAATTAACCCTAGGAGTTCTCTTTTCCAAAGGTTTGAAATTAGCAGTCATGCAGATATACACAAAGCAGAACAGCGAGTTAAATGTTAACTGAGGGTTAATGCTGCTAACCCATCTTATTTCAAACAACCATTGTAGGGGGCTAATCATGCACCAAGAACAAATTTTAAATATTCAAGGAAAATTCTATGGTCAACTGCATTGTTACTATACTAGGGACCATATAGAATAGGGAATTTTGATAATTTAAATATTAAGTACATTTCTTGCTATGTGAGGGGTGGGGGTGAGTAGAGGACTTATGGTATACAAGGTAGTAACATTAAATTATATTTTATTTACTAATTATATTTTAGCAACACTAAATGTTTTATATAAATTTACTAATCCAATGCAAGTAATGAGCATTAATTCATAGCCAAAGCAAGTATACACTTTCTTTCATTGACATTTGGGCTAATTGAACACAAATCGTAGCAATTCACATCAAGCATTTGAATTTTCAATATGTGTGTCACCAGGTGATATGACAGCATAATTTCTTCAGTGTGATCCATTATATGAAATTTAGCACGTCCTCAAGACATGTTGATGGCAATTCTGTTATCCATAATATAAGAAGTTAATTATGCATTTTGATGATGATTAATCCAATATTCAATATATGCATAGACCATATGGTATGGTAGCAAATTATGTGATGATGAATATGTATACCATATATTTTCTCTTGAAATTTCTTTTGAAATCCATTCTGTGAAAAGTTGATGATATAGGATGGTATGGAAACTTCTCAGTTGTCCATAACTGAATATATAGCCATTATTCAATACGCGTTGGATATGGTAATTGATGTGATAGCATAATTTGATGAGCAGGATATATACCATATATTTTCTCTTGAAATTTCCTTTATAATCAAAAACTGATAAAAATGTTGATGACAATAGTCCATAAGAGCATATATAAATATATTTTCTCTTGTCGTCTTGAACTTTCAATTTTGTCATCCGGCCGGACATGATGAGGAATATGTATTTCAGCCCTCTTTATCTTTGTTTAGAAATCATCACATCTATATATAATTATATATATATAAAGCAATATTAATTTACCTATACCATATTATCTATTGAGCATTGGGATCGAGGGGTTTAATTACATAAAAATAATAAATCCAACTTCGCCTTTCTCAATGTCTTGAACACAAGGTGGGAAAGGCAAAATTGGAGTTATCATTTTTAATGATACATGTTAGCCCATTAGTGCATTATAGACACTGTCTATTCATTCAGGCTAACGCCACCAATTAAGTGTCCAATCATTCAAGTGTCCATAGGTAAGTGCCATATGATCACCTAAATATACGTAACTAAGATTGTGAATCTGATAAACACTTACTTGGCGTTATAGAGTACCAGTAAATTTATGTTAATCTTTATCGTTCAGAAATCTCAATTGGATAATAATATTCCCTTATGTTGCTTGTTCTTCCTGCTTGCGTTAAATAAATGTAGCACGTGTTCAATGACAGACCATTGAGGTGTCAATTAAGAAAGATAAATGCCTGCCTGGATTGTTTAAAATGTTAGTTTGTAAGTGGTATTCTAACTTAATGTTACAATGAACAGTACATAAATATGTCACATAAATGCATGTCGTTTTTCAATTTAAAATATTATAACTAAATATATAAGTTCTTTGTATGTTTGCATGGTGATAAAATATATAATAGTTTTGTTTAAATAAATTTACGTGGTATTTCCACAAACAAAACAATATATTATATAGCTAAATATATATAATAATAATAAAGCACAATCAAAATATACAGCAACCCAGTTACTGATGTATATGGTTGGACCTAGAAATAAACAAAAATATTTACGGTAAATATGGTAATAATTCATAGACATAGTAAAATGCTAATACAGATAATACGTATGTATATTACGTACCTCGATCTTCAATTATATTTAATTGTACTAAAAAATTCAAAGTAAGACATTTTCTTCTTATTTTATATACCGCACACACATCTAAAATGTTCAGGTATCATTAACACTTTACAAACACCATTCATTTCCTTACTCGTTTGTCAACCCTCGAACACATCTAAATTGTGCAGGTACCATTGACAATGCATTATCAACAATTCAAGCTTCTTCGAAACACAATAAAATTGTGCCAGGCGCCCTTCCTCTCAAAAATACAATGTCTATAACTGGGATATTTAAAATGAAGTTATAGTTAAATAGTCTTCAAATGTCATTAATAATTCATGAGGAAAACACAAAGAAAAATCATAAGCGTGTCGTATTTTATATGTGATAGAGATTTTCCTTGATTTACATAAACTTTAACTTTGATTCTCTCAACTTGCACAACGTATTTTTTGAAAATTACTTCGCCAATGAACTTACTAGATCGATCGTTTTTGAAGCAATTTAAAACATTTGCAGTGCGTGTTTTATCAGACCTAAAGATACTCGGCTTCGCCTCGTATCTTTATACCTGATAAAACGCAGCTTCTCATGTTTTAAATAGTCATAACGTAATCGTCTGAACAAGTTAAGCAATTCAAGATTGCTTTCGAAATAGAAATTTATAGTTCTCAGAGACATGCAGAACATCGCTACGAGTCATCAGCTTGAACCAATCATTGACATTGTACTATAGGTACGGGCAATTTTCTCGAAAGCACAGTTGTGCCCAGGGTGAAAACTACTCGTGTTTGAATAGCACAAACTTCGAAAACTGTTTACGTACTATCTTCTCGCGCATTCCTGCATTTCTCGTCTTGCTCAAATGGTGCATTCGGATCGTCACGTAACTCTGGCTGCAGCATTTAATCAATTTGAAAACATGGTTGTTTCCTGGAGTCGAATCAAACATGTGTTGGTCTAACGCACTAAAGACCTTGCATTCAACACAGACTGATAACACCGTCGTAGCAATCGCACTTCAAAGTCCAGCGCTATGTGGTAAACCATCTCCATTTACATTTAGCATTCTCATTACACACTTCTCTGTTTCCTCGCATATTTTGATGAGGCCGAGTGATGGCAGTTTCAGGCCTCCATTCGTTTTCCATGTTACGAATAAATCTAGAATGTTTTCTTTGCTCGTTATCAACGCTGCTCGACATTGCGGACAGTGGATATTTTTCTCCACCATCTTCACCACATACCCAGCGATATACGACATGTCCGCCTCTTTGTACTCAGATAGTTCCATGGCGTTCGAAACATCGCAGTAGTCGTGATCATCTGCAGCTGGCTGTCTCACCTCCAAGTCATATCTCCTTGCAATTGCCACATCAGAAATTCCAGTAGGTACGGAGTTGATTTCACGTTGATCCTGGACACTGTTCAATATCTCCGTATCATCTTGAGGAGTGCAGTTTCCACGTCCTCCCTCGATGTTGTGCCTCATCAGCAGTTGCTTGTATGCTGCTACGAATTGGCGAGTTGTTGGATTATTATTCCACCCTCCACAAGCTCGCACGGCTGAAAAGAATAACTCCAATGATCTTGGCTCATCTTGTACGTCAGAAGATACTTCAGGACAGGATTCGCCGCATTAACGAGATCTTCTGCTAATCCCACAACAGCATTGATACACAAAAAGAAACCAAGAAATCCTGTTTTCCTTTTTGACGTAAGGATCGACTGGCCATCTGGACCTTTCAGATTTCGAATGTACTCACTTGCCTCATCTAGAAACCTCTTCGTGTACTGATAGTTTGATCTTCTAATTGGCGCCTTGAAATTTCTCGCCAACGAATTCCTGGAATTCAGAACATCAAAAAGATGATCAAAAACACGAATACATTGTACTGTTGGACCACAGCCTTGAAATTGTGGCAATTTCAGCTGACCTTCACAATACTCCAAGGCATCTGCAACACTCGAACTGAGTGCCTGTGCTGCTAGATTTACCTTCATTTTTTGCGGCTTCCATTTGATGTGAGCGGATCGGAGCTTATTGGCAAGATGTAAGCCCTCTGACACTTGTATACGTAATTTATATAACTCCTCCACGAATTGCCACTTGATGGCGTTGCCGTCCTTATCCTTCAGGACCTTCCAGTCCGACATGGTGTTTCTTACCAACTTTATCATGTGACAAGCATCTAGGAAAATATAGATCTTGGCTGTCGGGTCACATGGATGTTGGAAGAACGCTTGCAAGCTATCAGGTAACAGTTGAGCGCCGAGCAATTTCAACATCGCCTGGTGAGACATGGGGCCATCGCACGTAAAAGATACCACCTTCACCCCCACTTCGTGCAACTTGGTTATGCATTCTTTGGTCAAGTTGGCTTTCTCCTCTCCAGTAAGACCGTTCACTAGAAAATATCCGAATGGTACTTTCCAACCAGAGTTCACAGAGACTGCCATAAAAACAAGAGCATCTGTTGCTTCGGGCAGCGAGTCATCATTGATGCCTGTGTCAAGATCAACATAACCGCAAAAGTGCTTGCCATCCCATTTGACATGCTTGCGTATGGCCATTTCATCGAGCATTAGTGCACAAACAACTTCTTGGTTATCCCTTTTTGCAGCTAAAACTTTGGCTTTCAATGCTGTCAGTGCATTCTTTGTAAAACGTGGCTCGCCATTCATGGAACTATACCATGACCGAATCACGTTTACATGTGGCAGCCCTAAATCAAAACTTTTTCGCACATAATTATACGCTTTAGTTGAATAAAATTTCAAGGACAGGGCAAATGACCTTAGCTCGGGTGGATACGCCCCAAGATTTTTCTTCTTCTTTTGTGTCAACAACCTCTTCATAAGTTCCTTTGGAACTCCAGAAAAAGTTGATTCTAGAATAGTCGCACAATCACTATTGATTAGATTTTTTTCTCTTAATTCACTTACCACTGCAGTCAACGTGCTAACCTTCTTATCTCTTCTATTGGTTTTCTTCTGAGATGTCTTTAATCGCTTCTGTAAATTTTCAACTTTATTAGATCGTCAACTTGACTTCTCACTCTACGAGGAGGCTTTACACAATATGGGTGATCATGTACATTCATTTCAAAAGAACTGGTCGTTCGCGCCCTTTTTTGAAACGCGCTTACCTCAATCTCCGATTCATTCGAATATTTTCTCTTGCCTCCTGGTACACTTAATACGTTGTTGTCGATACTTACTTTTTCAATCACCTCCTGCATAATCACACTATCTGTGGCAATGATCTCTTTATTAACCACCTGTAAACTTAATGCTTCATCACTTACATTATCTTCATTTATTACTACTGTTTGCACTAAACTATTTTTTTTGTCTGACATACCATTAAATTTTTCTACTTCTACAAAATCCTGATGTGAGACTTCCTTAGTACTGGCCACTCCATTCTTTGTTACCTGTGGGATCGAGTTAGAGAATATAATCAACACATATTTATTTATGTATGAATAATGGAAAACTCTTAGCTGCGATGCACCCAACTTTATTATTTTACACATGTCTATAATGCCAGGTGGTATTACTTAAGGGAAGAGTCCTGCACATTAATGGGTTAACCAAGGGGCATGTGTATGGTATCTGTCATTGTGCCTATAATGTTAGTCAACGCTGTCTATGTAAAATTGTTGTAACAGCTTTACTACTCAAGAATTTTTAATCGACATTATTGGGGGTGGGGGAGGGTGATATTGCTTTCTCCTCTCCCCTCCCTAGTGACGGCCATGCATGAAGCACAATATACTGCTCTTACTTAATTGTCATGCATAAAGCAGTTATAGAAAATATGAAAATTGCTTTTATTACCATGCAAACAAAAATGACCAAAACGTTTTGGCTGACTATAATTGACAGACAAATGTTATCAGGATAAAACAACAGGATTGTAGGTAATGGCCAGTGGCATACACTGATTTTGCAGAATTTTTAAGTTACCATTCAATAACTTTTGACACCTTTTGTGGCAAGTTAATTTCAATATTTTTTAGCTAGGCTTGTAAAATTTGTAGCCGGCGATTTGCTTCCATGTTGAATAATTTTTGTTGCAGCTTAGTTACAAATTAAGAATTAATTAGTTATTAATTAATTTATCATTATTATTTTATGATTTTAACAAGGTGAAAGTACAAGTACATTTGACCACTAACAGCTAGACTAACAATAAACGGACTAACTATTAACATGTCATTGATTCATTTCAATGATAATTCGGGAACCCTGTTAAAGGGATCCCATTCGGAATACCTATAAATGCCACATAGATTGCTAGTGATCTACCATCTCATATCATTTTATTAAAAAAATTTTCAAGTTGCCATTCAATAACTTTTGACACCTTTTGTGGCCAGTTAATTTCAATATATTTTTAGCTATAGCTTGTAAAATTTATAGCCGGCTATTCGCTTTCATGTTGAATAATTTTTGTTGCAGCTTACAGTTACAAATTAAGTTCAGTTATCATTCACATGCAATAAATTCAGCTATATATATCATTCAAATGCTGTCACAAATTATTGGTTTAGGTGGGGTCCCCCAGCCACCTGTTGTCCATATTGCACCATATATTGCACCATATTGTACTTTATTATTTTACTCTATCTAACACCAGAGGATTATACTCACCAAGTTAAAGGCATAGCTCTGGTGCTCAATGGGTTATTAAAACTCAGTCTGACAGTTTAGACACTAATAGGTCACTTGGTTAGTCTGGTTGACTGTACTGTCCCTAGAATGCACTTTAAACTCCATTTTTTTATGTTTAATTAATACTGACACTATAGACAACAGACAATAATATAGCTATTCCTTTTAACATCCACAAACACAAACCCCCTATCAGTCAGATAGCTGGAATTCTTCAGGGGTGCAGTAAATGCCAAATGCCTGGAATTTTTCAAGTCAAATGGGGAATTGAACTGGAATTTCTCAGAGGTAAAGTATTTTATGCAGCCTTTTTGTTGCATTTCCTCAGGGGTGTATTTTGTGTCTAATTTGACAAGGGTGTGCAGATATTAAATAGGAACTATAACCCAATTAAATAAGTGCAACCAAAAAAATGTTAAACTTTTAAAGATTAAATAAGCAAAATATTAGAGAAAACCGACAAAGGTACAAACCTGAGGAGTGGGAAATATTGTTGGGACAGCAAATCGCTTCAGTATTACTCTTTGTCCACCCTCTTCCTTCATGTCAGAGCTAAAATGCTCTGAACAAATACGACTTACTCTTGTCGGAATAAATTTCACCAGTACATTTTTATTGACATTTTCAAGTCATTTGGTGCACATCTCAGGACTTGTTTTTGGATCTGGGAAGCTGTAAAATTATTAAAAAGCATTCAATATTAAATTGCTCATACAAGCTCAAACAATTGCTCAAAAATGTCTCATTGAAAGAAAATTCATGTGAAAATAATGACATTTAATAATCACATTTGTTGCGAACAGTGACGTAATGTATATTTATTTATGTAATATATTCAGATTAGCCATTCTTAATTATGCTAAGACGCGGGAAATAATACATGTGTTATAAGGTTTGTAATAGCGACTTGAAACTATATCGGACACGCTAGATATATCGGACGAATTATTTGTTGTTTAAAGAGGATTGTTCAAAGACTCGTCAAGAAGTAAGTTACTGAGAAAGAACACGTATGTACCATTTATACTTTACTTACATTAGTTTTATATCTTTATACTTTTAGATCGAAAAAAAATTATTGACATATTTAATACGTTCAATTGACTATACGATTCGCGGGTCTTTGTCGGTAATATATTGAGTTCTGTCGAACCCAACGGACCATAAATTCGATTTCTGTGTTTATATCTGGAGTCCCAAAGGTTCACAGCAAAGGCTGATAAAGTTTCACAGAAAAATGGATGAGAAAAGGGCCAGAAGAAACGCGAAAAGTTCGCTTACACGTCGCAGTAATAATTTATACAGCATGATTGAAAACAACCGGCCTGTTGAAGAGATAACAGAAGCGCTAGAATTAGTAGAAATAGACTATAAAACTGTCGTAGAAAAGCATGAGGCTTTAGTAGAAAAGGTCGATGACGAAGAATTTGATAAGGAAGAAAAATGGATCGAAGATTGCCGCGAGAAAACATTAATTTTGAAATTCAGAGCGAAAGATTATATTTTGAAATCAAAACAGGAACAGGTCACCCAAGACACGTGCGCAGAAAATGATATAGCTAAGAAAACACAGGAAACCCAAGAAAATAACGGAGAAAATACCAGCACAGCTATTATAGAGAATCAAATACCAGAACAAAACACAGATAGCAATTCTCAAGATGTTGAACTTACCGAAGAAACAGAACAAACAGTTCAGGAATTGACACCCCAACCGGCAGTACAGCAAATGGATAATAATGCAGAGAGTCCAACCAGTAACAAGGAAGTTAAATCGTGTGCGTTCAAAGTTGAAAAGCCGAAATTACCGAAGTTCAGTGGAGATGTAAGAGACTACGTAATATTTCGGGGTGATTTCAAGCATGTTGTTGAATCACAGTACAGCGACAGAGATGCAATAACAATACTACGGGCAAGTCTTCAAGGAAAACCACTAGAACTGATTAAGGGCATAGGATGTGATTACAAAGCAGCATGGGAGTATCTCGACTCAATTTATGGAGATCCACGATTCATAGCAGACACAATTACGCAAGACATATCCAAGTTCAAAGCACTTCAGGATGGCGAAGATGCTCGGTTTTGTGAACTGGTCCACCTAGTTAACAGAAGTTACAACACACTTAAAGAAGTCGGTCGCCCCAACGATATGAACAATAATCATATGTTAGCTTTAATCGAGCAAAAAATGTCAAGTGATGATCGCAAGGTTTGGGCACGAGATCTCGAAAGAGAGAAAAAGGAAGCCACACTGGAAAACATTATGAAGTGGATGACAACAGAAATGAAGTCCCGCATGAGAGCATCAGCCCCTCTGCGAAACCAAGGTAGAACAAGATGGAACGTCAACCATGTCGGGCATGAAGAACACGAAAGGCACAAGTGTTGGTTGTGCAAGACCTCAACGCACTGGGTCGACCAATGTTCGAAGCTAGAAGCATGAGTCCAGAGAACCGAATGAAGATGATAAGAGAAAATCGTGCTTGCTTCTCATGTTTGAAGAAAACCAGCAAGAATCATAAAGCAGCTACATGCTCACGAAGACGCCAGTGTACAGGCAAAGTAAACGGTCAACAATGAAAGTCATACCACCACCCCCTGCTGCATGAATCCAGCCCACCCAGTCAAGTTGGAGTTGCTTCAGTCAACAACGGCAAAGAAAGTATGCTCCCAGTTATTCAAGCGGAAGTTCTCGGTCAAGAAGGAAAGCGAAGGAAAGCTAAAATCTTATTGAACTCTGGCGCACAAGTAAGCCTGATTCGAAACTCGGTTGCCAAAGATTTAAGGTTGAAAGGAAAGGATGCGGATGTAACCATCACTAAAGTCGGAGGTGAAGAAGAGGAGATCCATACGAAGTTATACAAAGTCAGTTTACTGTCACTACAGAACAATAGTGTTCATCATATTACTGCTATTGGAATACCGTCCATTAGTGACAATGTCGCCTCAGTTGATGCTGGTAAAGTCAGTGAGAAACTGGGTCTCGAAGGAAGAAAGATTGTTCGAGGAAACGGTCCAATAGACATACTTATTGGAATTAATCATGCCAAGATGCATACCGGTGAGACAAAGGAAGCTGAAAATCTAGTCGCTCGACGGTCACCACTCGGTTGGGTCGTGTTCGGTGCAACAAGTGGATATCAAAGAAGAGTTAACAAAGTGTTGCACGTCCAGCTGACAAATCCAGTAGACATGACAGACTTCTGGACAACGGAAGCAATGGGTGTTACTACGAAGTCATGTAAGTGCAATCCCGAAAAGCTTAGTCCAATCGAACTACGCGAAAAGAAGATCATTGAGGATTCGTGTGAAAGAGTTGGAAATCAGTGGATGGTTTCATATCCGTGGAAAAAGGACAAAAACTTGCTACCAGACAACCGAAGCCAGGCACTCAAGAAACTAGAAGCCACCGAACGCCGCCTTATGAAAGATCCCGCCAGCGCCAAAGAGTATAACAAGCAGATAACCGAAATGACTGAGTTGAACTTTGCTAGAAAGTTATCGAAGGAAGAAATAACAAACCACAAACGTCCAGTACATTACATCGCTCATCACGAGGTAGTAAGGCCGGAGAAGAAAAGTACACCCGTTCGTATCGTGTTTAACTCGTCAGCTAGTTACCAAGGACACAAGCTCAATGATTACTGGTTCAAAGGACCGGACTTGCTAAATAACTTATTCGGTGTTGTGTTAAGATTCAGAGAAAACGAAGTTGCAATCAGTGGAGACATTTCTAAAATGTATCATCGAGTGTTGATTCCTAAAGAAGACCAAGACGTACATCGGTTTCTATGGAGGAACCTAGAAACGGACAGAGAACCTGACGTCTACGCGAAGACCGTACTTACATTCGGCGACAAGCCAGCACCGGCTATGGCTCAGATTGCACTCCGTAAAACAGCAGAAGAAGCAAGAGAAACCAATCCGGAAGCCGCAAAAACCCTTCTCGAGAATAGCTACGTCGATGACATCTGCGAATCCGTTCCAAACGTTGAGAAAGCACAGCAACTCACTACTGACGTAGATAAAGTATTGGCTTCAGGAGGCTTCAAAGTTAAAGGCTGGACATCAAATCATGTTCTTACTGAAGATAACTCGAATCAAGACGGAAGCAGTTCGACCGGAATGACATTACTTACAAACGAGACCGCTGAAAAGGTCCTGGGACTTGTTTGGGATCATTTGAAGGATGTTTTCACATTCAAAGTTAATGTTGAACTCTTGAATTCTGAACAAGCCGCCGCTGTACAGAAAATCCAAGGAAAACGGATAACGAAACGAATGATCTTGAGTCAAATAGCTCGCATATTTGATCCACTCGGTTTTGCCGCTGCCTTTATTGTTAAAGCCAAGATTGGAATGCAACATCTTTGGCAGAAAGGAGTAGATTGGGACGAACAGTTGTCAGTAGATGAGCACAACAAGTGGATGGAGTTGTTCGCACAAATGAAAGAGTTAAACGGTGTCACGATTGAAAGATGTCTGACTCCTCCCAACGCATTTGGAAACCGAGTTCTGTGTGTATTCTCGGATGCATCTATCGAAGCATTTGGAACTTGTGCTTACAGTAGATGGCCTCTCGGGGACGGCACGTTTGGTGTTACGTTTATCGCAGCGAAATCAAGAGTAGCACCTTTGAAACAGCTTACAATTCCACGACTGGAGTTGCAGGCAGCAGTATTGGCTACACGTCTAGGGAAAACCATCGCAGAAGAATCCAGATTCCAATTTGAGAAAGTCGTATATTTTCTGGATAGCATGATTGTGTTGGCATCGATTCGCTCGCAAGCTAGATCATTCAAAACATTCGTGTCGACCAGAATAGGAGAAATTCAAAGCAATTCTGATCCACTCCAATGGAAGCATATCCCCGGAGAAGTGAATGTAGCAGATGACGTATCTAGAGGCATATCAGTGCAAGATTTAACTCGAAGATGGAAATCCGGACCCGATTTTCTTAGCCACCCAGAAGAACAATGGCCCGAAACCATTTCAGCTGCAGTAGAAGAGAAAGAAGTAAACACGGAACGTCGTAAAACACCAGTTGTTTGCACCGTAAGCACAACGAAAGAAGCGATATGTTGTACGAACATTTCAAGTTGGCGAAAACTAGTAGGAGTAACAGCTCGAATACAGAAACTCGGAGCGAAAGTACAAAGCAAACGAGAAGGAAGTAACGCAACCGGCGAAACAGAAAATCACGGAACTCTCACCCCAAATGACCTGTACAAAGCCGAAGTGTATTGGATCAAACAAGCGCAGAAAGGTATTCACAGCCGAATAAAGAATGGCGAATTGAAGCAGTTTAGCCCTTTCGTAGATGATGAAGGAATTATCAGAGTCGGAGGTCGTTTGAGCAAAGCAATGGTGACGTACGACTGCAAGCATCCCGCAATGTTGCCATACAAACATTGGGTATCCCTATTGATAACGCGTCACATGCATCAACGAGGACATTCTGGTATCGCCTCAACCACCGCCAAAATTCGAAGAAAGTTTTGGATTCTACGAGCTCATAATCTGGCTAAGAAAGTAAAACACGAATGCGTATTCTGCAAAAGAACGGAACACAAGTTAGAAACTCAACTGATGGCAGATCTCCCGGAAAAACGACTAGCACCCCAGACGCCGCCGTTTTATTATACTTCTTGTGATTACTTTGGCCCTTACGCAGTGAAAGTCGGAAGAAACAAGACAGTAAAACACTACGGAGTGATCTTTACGTGTCTCAACACTAGAGCAATTCATTTAGAATTGGCTGTCGACTATTCCACGATGAGTTACATGCAAGTTCTCAGAAGATTTTTCTCCATCAGAGGATGTCCAAAATTTATGCTCAGTGACAATGGAACCCAGTTAGTTGGTGCTTCAAGAGAGTTACGAGAGATGATACAAGGTTGGGACATCAAAACACTTCGTGATTTCTGTGCTGAAAATGGAATGGTATGGCAATTTATAACGCCTGCAGCGCCGCACCAAAACGGGGTCTCTGAAGCTTTGGTGAAGAGCAGTAAATACGCGTTAAAGAAAGCAATCGGAGAGCAAGTACTAACACCATTCGAGTTGTACACGTGCTTGTTAGAAATTGCAAATCTGGTTAATCAGCGACCGATTGGCCGTATTCCAAACGACCCGGATGATGGATCGTATTTGTGTCCAAACGACATGTTGCTTGGTCGTTCCTCGTCCAATGTACCTCAAGGTCCATTCAAAGCTACCAAGAACCCAAGAGATCGTGTAGAATTTGTGCAGCGAATCGTAGATTCGTTTTGGGTCAGATGGACAACCGATGTTTTTCCGTCGCTTATCCCAAGAAAGAAGTGGAGCGTAGATCGTAGAAATATCCAAGTGAACGACGTGGTGATGACAGTGGATACAAATGCTGTAAGAGGAAAATGGACTATCGGACGAATCACAAAAGTACATCCCGGATCTGATGGCAAAGTGCGAAACGTGACATTGAAGACCCCTACTGGAGAATACCGAAGGCCAGTTACGAAGATTGCAGTGATCTACCCTAACGAAGGATATGGCGATGACGACGTCGTCATCGGCGGGGGAGAATGTTGCGAACAGTGACGTAATGTATATTTATTTATGTAATATATTCAGATTAGCCATTCTTAATTATGCTAAGACGCGGGAAATAATACATGTGTTATAAGGTTTGTAATAGCGACTTGAAACTATATCGGACACGCTAGATATATCGGACGAATTATTTGTTGTTTAAAGAGGATTGTTCAAAAACTCGTCAAGAAGTAAGTTACTGAGAAAGAACACGTATGTACCATTTATACTTTACTTACATTAGTTTTATATCTTTATACTTTTAGATCGAATAAAAATTATTGACATATTTAATACGTTCAATTGACTATACGATTCGCGGGTCTTTGTCGGTAATATATTGAGTTCTGTCGAACCCAACGGACCAGTAAGTTTTCATAGTAGCAAGTCTGTGTCCACCATGTCAAATGCCTTTCTTAGGTCAATAAATACAATCCCATTTATAAGACCGTTCTCCATATTTTCCGTCCACATATTAATAATTAATAAGTTTGCTTAACGCTGTTTCACATGAACGGTTTCTCCGAAAACCGGACTGGACATGGTGTAATAAGTTATGACTCACAAGGAACTCATAAAAATGGTTGTAAATGTGACGTTCCAGTATTTTGCTAACAGCAAAGTATGGCTAGGGGTCTAAAGTTATTGACATCAGATAAAGGACCAGCTTTATGAACTGGGATGATCTTTGATGTTTTCCATATCGTTGGAAATACGCCAGCTGACAAACTTTTGTTAAATACTTTTGTTAATGATGGGGTTATGAAATTTGCTGAAATCTTTAAAATCTTGTGGCTTAATCCGTCCAGTCCAGTTGCTTTGTGTGTTTCAAAGTTAAGCAAATGACTATAGATTTCCTTGTCAGTTATTGGTGGAATACTGAAAGCTATGTCATCGTTAACATTTGAGTTTACCATCTCTGTTAATTTATCAACGTTAGCTGATGGTAAGAACCAGTAGGTATTTGGCAGGGGTTCAGAGGATTTTAGAAATGTTATTTTACCCTAAATTAGCTTTTTAACATTAAAGATTGCAAACTATGATAGACTTACATAGGTGTTTGGCTGGAAACGGGGCAGACGAGACAAACTCGATTGATTCTGTGGATACCTTTCCCCAAGAGATGTTGAAATCTAGAGTCTCCTAAATGGCATTTCCTACATCCTAGGGAGGATTTGACTTGCAAAATCATCTACGGTTAAAAAATTTAACCCCCACAACAACCGTTTCAAACCATGTAAGGGGGAATCATGAGTGTTCAATATGCAATAAGTTTGCATTTGAGACAGAGAACAATATTAAGTTCTGCCACTCTAATCACTCTTTTGGAGGACTTTGCTCGCCCCACTTTGCTCATCCCTGTTCCACAACCTCCATCACGTAAGAGTTTGGTAAAGAAAATAGGGGCCTGGGGTTCCTCTCAGAAAATTTATATATTTTTGATGCTCAGTTTATTCATTCATAACCCCATGCACTTGTTGCAGTGTGCAGTACAGTAGTTTATATAGCCTGTATCCTCACATTCCACTCAATAGCATTAGCTGTGAGTTGGATCTGCCAGTGTATGTTCAATAAAAGTTACCTGAAGATGAAGATGACAATAATTTAATGCTTAACAATAGAAGAAAAAAAAATGAGTACTACTGGTCCAATGTCAAGCCACAGATAGTGAAAGATCTTCCAGATGGTATTGATGGGCTCCCGATTTATGTGCTAAAGAAAACCGGCAACAAACAAACTAATAACCAAGCATTACAAGATGGAAGAAGAGCTGTCCAACAGAATGGCTGGGTCATAGGTGTGCTCGATTTGCCGACTGCAAAGGATCACACAAATGCCTCAATGATTTTTGTGTGTGATAAACACCAGGCAGTTTGATAAACACCAGGCAGTTTGAGAAAAAAAAGATCACAGAATGATATGCAAAGGGTGTGGAATGAAGCCAACCTTCGTTGAATACTTAGCTAGACGATATGTAAGTACAACATCTAACCACACTACTGTATACCATTATGTAATCCATACTTGCCCAGTCCTTAAAGCAAAGACAAAAAATAAAGCCACCTAAGGTGTCCCAACTTATCAAAAGTAACCCGAACATAAAGCCTTCAGACATTCAGTCCTCTTGCATTCTGTCTGCATTTTGTGAAGGTGCTGATTGGCAAAAAGTAGAAAGAGGTGGAATGGCCACATTTGATAAAAATGGCTTTCAAATTTTAAACAAAAAATGAAAAACGACATGGAGCCTGTTGGTCATGACTTTGAAGCTGTCGTTAACAGAAGAAATCTATATATCCCCTTCTTTCGTTTTCAAGTTTAGTGAACAAAAGGCTAAAATGGCAATGGAAATGGACAAAGACAGTGAACATTTCCTTAAAGACGAGTATTGTTTCTTCAATGGGAAATGCAAGCGATGTTGTGGTTTTGTTACACTAACTGCAAGTTTTTACCATCCTCATATTTTAGCATATCATATTTTGGACTCTGTTCAATGAACTTCTTCAAAAGGTTTCTGGGACAAAGATTACAAGTTTAACCCGATCAGATTTTGCACCAATATTGCAGGTGTTAACTTTTCTGCCATAACAAAAGTTTTCGGTGATGAAATGAAATCGGCTGTCAAAAGTTGTAAATTTCATTTCAAAGAGCAGAGAAATAAAAGAGCTTGTCGAATGCAGGATGACGACAGTTGTTCCGAATTTAAAATGCTCTGTGAATGATTACTTTCAAGCACCACAGAGCAAGCATATGATAATGCGAAGAAAGACATGGACACATTTATAGACGAAAGTGAGGACAGAATGTTTTTAAAGACATGGATATCTTTGTGGCATGATAGATGTGGATTCATATTCAGAGACTTTGTCCCAACAAATGCTTCACAAATTAACCAAGCAGAGGTCGTTCACACAAGCTGGGTACACAGAAATTTGCCAAATCTTAGTTTGCTAGACACCTGTCCAGCATATCTGAGAGTTAGTGTGGTTTTGGATGTGGAACTTAAAGAATACGAAAGAGGTTCGTTGTCTGTTGGGACCAGTACTTCGTACGAGATCCGTAAAAAGAAAGAAAGGCGGCGAAAAGCACAAACGAACAAGCTGTGAATTTGCAACTACGACCGAGACTCGCCCAAGTGCAAGGTCAGCCAATTCCACCTTCGACCATCCCAAATATTAACCACCCTAAAGATGACCAAATCGGTGGTACTAATCCACTGAACATACCTTTCCCACAACCTACAATATCATTGCAGCATCCTCTCCCTCATAATTCATCAGACAGCCTCCTCCATCACACCCACAGCACCAATCTCCACTCCTACTCTAACCAGAGCCATCCTTGGCCTACTTCTTTCACTATTCCGCCTGCCCTGGGAGCATGGAATCAGCAACAATACCTGCAGTGGCATTCTGGATGATCACCACATCCATATGAGATTGCTGTCACCAGTCCAATGTGAAAAAGTGTTATGGTTGTGGTTGTGAATTCACAGATAAACTCAGACATCCACCATACAATCTTGTGCTTAAACACATGTACAAAAGAGTAACTGGAAAAAGTTCAGATTGCCAACTCCAATCACCTATCACCCTTCTTCACTGCACATAAAACGAAAAAATCCAGTCTAATGGGATTGTGTTAATTGACATTGTTTTGTTTTGTTTAATTCACTTGATGAACCTCAGTGACAAGTAATTGCAGCCTAGGACTTTAAGATTATTTTTAATGGCTAATTATTTGGCCTTTATTGCTACATTTTGCATGTGAGCAAATTTTAGATGAACATGAAATGCTAAAAGTTACCATGTATTACTACTAATCAGAAGGTAAGTTCTTTGTACGTTTGCATGGCAATAAAACATATAATAGTTTTGTTTGTGGAAACACCACATAAATTTTACGTGGTGTTTCCACAAACAAAACTATTAATCAGGAGGTGTTTTCATCAAATTTTTCAGCACTTTCTGGGCAAAGACAAGCATGAACTAATCTATGTTTACATATGACATTTATAAGCTTGTTGAAAACACTTCCTGATTAGCAATACATTCCACGCTAAGCCTAAAGGGAACACAGGGTACTTGGAATGCAGTTGACAGTCATCAGACATAGATTATTCTTAGAGAATTGGCTCTATTATGGGGAGATTGTTCTGTTTATCTGTTTATATTATCTGTTGTTATTATCTGTTGTTATAATATATAATATATAACATGCAGTAGTACATGAAGAATAATTTCTTTATATAAACTTATCCCCGAGCCGACGGCGCAAAGCGCCGTGCGAGGGTACCAATTCCCCCCCGGCTATTTGCACCCGGGGAAACGAAAGCATTAGCGAAGTCTAAAGTTCATCAAATATCACGGGCGTGGGTCACCAACCGTGGGTGGTCATCCTCACTGATCTCAAAAATATGGCAGATGTCATGAATAGCGAACACTGTGATTGGTCCAATTTAAAGCTTGCATTATAACGACTGCATGACGACAGCGAAATAGCAAACATTTCTTTATTTGATGATTGATAAATTTCTTGCAACTATATTTCATTTTTGCTCGCATTTTTGCAAGATTTTGTAAATTTCAAGTAAGAAATGGCGAAATAATCGGCTAAAAGAAGGGAGCCAACATTAACGAAGATTAGTTTGTTTTAAATATTGATTTTATAATTGTTTTAAAATCCGACGGCCTTTGCGTATATGAAACAACTAAACAAGACAGCAAATTGGGCCCCATTTCAGTGTATCTTTAATATTGATTTTATTATATTGAATTTTTTTAAATAAAAAAGAAAGCAAAATTATATGCATGCGAGAATTTGAAATCATTTTATTGCAAACTCAAAGTTTATCGATAAAGCCATTTAATTAAAGAATAAAGGCAGTTTAGTTTTATAAAGAACACTTTAAAGACTTTAAAACGTTTTGCGAAGCGTTTGTGGTTGAATTTTAGCTTAAATTGAAGCTTATATTACGTATAATATCATACCTAACATATATATGTTGGGAAATTGATAATTTTGTAATTAAAAGTGATATTTTTAAGCGATTTTTCATTTGTAAGAATATTCTTAAGAAATTATCGTGTTACCATGACAACTACTTTAGATATTTCATGTTCGGAAAATACAATGGTTTTGTCAGCAAGGCGAGGGTTTCTGCATGCATGTATTTTCTAGTCATCAATGTTGAACAAATATTTTTCCAGAACCACCCTATTCTTTTGTTTCACCCTGCATGGCTTCACAATATCATAGATAGCCCAGACACAGTGCGATTTAAATTCTTGGCATACTTAATTACCCCTTGTGGTATCAACCTCATAATGATAATAATTAGCTCAAAAATATTATGAATTTTTACACTAAAATGTATCTCTACACTAATCAATACTTATGGTTGAAAGAAATATACATACTTACATAGTGTGCATCAGCAAAAAAAATAGTAGTTTAACCACATGAAATCCAGTGGTTTCTACTAAAGGTATAAACTATTTCTTTTTACTGATGCATGCCATGTACGTACATACATATATATTTCTTTCAACGATAAGTACTGATTAGGTAGTAGATAATATGAAATCCTAAGTCCAATCTATTCTATTCTGGTTTGAAGTACTTCCATTTCACACAAGTTTTATACACTACAGGAATGCGGAAAATGAAGACTTTTTTTGGAGAAAGCTCCTCTGCACGTTTATGTGTTAACCTGTTAACCAAAGTTTAATCGGAAGTAAAGTTTCAATGACAATTTCTCGCAAGTTTTGATCCAGAACTGAATGCAAATCTCGACATCCGGGGTAGGCATAACTAACCCAGGAAAATATCACAATTAATTAAAATTAATTTTGAAATATTCCCCGGTTTTATATTCCCCAGCAGTGGCAGAAATCTTGGTGGTGTGGGCCCCCCCCCCCCCTCACCGAAAATTGACGAATTTTTGGAAATTTTGATCTAAAAGAGGGCTAAAAACAGTCTTTTCGAGTGCAAATGGGGGTATGTCTGAAATTTTAAAGATTTGTCGGAAATTTAGGAGGCTTTGCCCCCCCCCCCCCACCGGCAAAAGTGAATTTCCGCCACTGTTCCCCAGCCATGCACAGAATAATACTTGTATTCAAATTCCAGCAGTAATCAAATTCACACAGACAACAGGAGCCATAGGTGTTGTTCTAAATTAAAGTTGACGTTGTTCTTAAATTAAAGCAAGTTAATTGTGATATGTATGTGTAATAGTAAGTATTTGATTCTGTTGCTAAAAAATTGCAAACAAATTATAGAGTAAAAAAATTGACCCTCAACATTTTTTTCAACTCTCGACATTCTACCCTCAACCTATGACCCTTGACCAATAGTCAAACTTGAATTTGGCCCCATAACATATCTGTCACAGTTGTGTGGCAGATATCAGTCACAGTTATGCTCAGCTATATTAATGCCTGGGTCCCAGTTTGTGTATTTAAGAAAAATAGACAAAAAATCATAAAAAATAAATATGGCCTTGATTATTACCATTCAAGTTTTATGTTTTGTTAAAGTAGTTTCTAAAAGTTGACCCACCTTTTGTTGTCATGGCAATGATCATGTGGTGTATATTTCGAAATACAACACAAAAAATGCTACATTTTATTCAGAGGGTCTGCAGCAGTATAATTGATAAGACACAGAATTGCCATAATCATTCACATATGATATCAATGTTTATTGAATGAATCTAGAAAGTTGACATTTAGGCTTTGTTTCATTATTTTATGAGGATATATTACAATGGTCGGCATCAAATGTACGATTTCCCAATAAACATAGGGAACTTTGATACTTGTGATGTTACTCTGAATGTATATCCACACTGGGCAAGCTTGAAAATACATCCACACAGGCCAAGCTTGAAAAATATGCCTGGCCACAGTGGGAATCGAACCTATGACCTTTGGAATACTAGCCCAATGCTCTGCCTGAGCTACACGGTCAGGTTGGTTCGAGTATGTGATATTTTGGAATTGAGTCTAGTTCCTTTGAAATATCACATACCCGAACCAACCTGACCGTGTAGCTCAGTTGGCAGAGCATTGGGCTAGTATTCCAAAGGTTCGATTCCCACCATGGCCAGGCATATTTTTCAAGTTTGCCTGGTGTGGATATACACTCAGAGTAACATCACAAGCATCATATTCACCTGAGTACATCACACCAACACAAAACAAAGTAGGAAATTTTATTCCCTTGTTAATGTTTTTAGCTAAATAAAAATATCAAAATTTTGCCAAATTACCCTGCTGCAAGTCGAACATGTTTTTTGTGTGATGAATTTGCGCACACCATGATCAATAGGTGCCTGCCGTGAAACAAATATACAATGACTAATAAACCATTTAGATAAGACAAGTATAGTAGATAAGTATAGTATATTATGAGTACAGATCAATGTGAAAATATTACTATTGTTCGTTTATATATTGAGAGCAAAATATTGAAGGATACTTTAATTCAATTCAAACAACAACATTAATTGCAGCATTGTACCTTTAAAACAGCTTCAAACACAAAGTATTTTAGACCTTGTCTTAGCTATAACAATAGAAATACTATTAGTGGCATTGAAGTAATCCCGGTATAAGCAACCATGATATTGTGTTTTTTCTATAGACTGATGCTGTAGAAGGAAACCAAACGTTAAACTGAAAGTGTCTTTTCGAAAGAAAGCAGACTCAGAACGTATACCTGAACATTCAAATCGTAGTATTAATCCCCCAACTATTTCTACCCAAGGGGTTGTTGTCAAACTATCTGTGTTAAAACCCGATAAAGCACCTGGGCCAGATGAAATTCCCCTGTGGTTTATGAAGGAATATGAAAACGAAATTACTCCAACATTTACGAAGATATTCTAGGAGTCTATAGACAGTGGCATTGTACCAAAGAAATGGAAAATGCAAATGTCACGGCTATTTTGAAGAAAGGCTCTAAATCCGACCCTAAGAACGATAGGCCAATTTAGTTGATATGTATCGCTAGCTAGGTGCTCGGACCTATTGTTCATAGCTATATATGAATTATTTCGACCGATATAACATCTTAACAGATTTACAGCACAGTTTTAGGGCCAAAAGGTCGACTGTAACTCAATTGATTGGTACTATCCACAATATTTCAAATGCTATTAACAATGATACCACTGTACATGCTGTCATTCTGGACTTTGAAAAAGCGTTCGACAAAGTCCCACATCAACACCTGTTGAGAAAAGTACAAAGTTACGGAATACAAGGGCCCCCTGAATAATTGGCTTGAATCCTTTCTCACAGATTGTTATCAGACAGTTGTTTGTGAAGGGGGAAGCAGCCAAACCAACATTAGTTACCCCAGGCGTCCCACAAGGAACTGCCAACGATTTGCCAAATGCGCTGAATTCGGGAAGCTCGAACAATGATTAATTACAGGACGATCTTAGCAAGTTGGAAACCTGGCAAGAGAAATGGCAAATGAAGTTCAATCCAGGAAAATGTAAAGTGTTATGTATATCAACAAAAAAGACCCTCCACAAAGGAAATATTCTTTCTGTAACACAGAGTTGGAGCAAGTCGAGTTGGTCGCTTACCTAGGCACCCTAAAAATAACAAAAGGAAGTTCGCAGAGCATGTCTCAAATACAGCAAGTAAAGCCAGTAAATTCCTTGGAATGGCACAATTGTCCAAAACATGTTAGGGCAACTGTTTACAAAACAATGGTAAAACTCATGCTGATAAGCAGTCATGATTTTCTGCTGATCAAATGAAAATATGGCCAATCAGTATAGGATACATTCTATTTATATGTTCTGTGATAATGCCATAGTATTGCACGGTGTTCATTAACAACATTAACCATGTTTTTCAGATGGTTATTGCCAATCAAGATGATCGACAATCTTGCTTATCTGCCGATCAAAAGCAATTCCTGCCAATCATTGATCGGCCATTATTTCGAGCCCTGAGATAAGTCATACCCTTGTAGGTTTTAACATCGATCAGTATTTGAAATTACACTCAGAATCAAGAACACGCAGCAGCCACCCATTGAAATATCAGATCCCTAAGGCAATTTAACTAGGCAAGGACGTTTTTAAATATTCATATTACTCAAGAACTATCAGAGAATGGAATAAGCTACCACCTGAAATAGTCCTCTCAAGTTCATTAGGTGTATTCAAAACAAAACTAAGTAGTAATTTTTAATTATATTGTATTTTAGCTAACTTGGGACCTTTTAAACATATTTATATGTATTGACATTATTCATATTATAATTAGTTTATTTATAGATTTTAAAGTTGGTGTGATCTTGCAGAAGTTTACCGACATAATAAATTGAGATTGAGAAGAGAAATATATCACACTTAAACATCACCACCAACAAAAGTTTGAACCAGCCATATGCCAGGTTATTTATATGTATTTCAAATTTTTTTTCTGTGTATGGGACAGTAAAGAAGAATCACAAATCAACGTTAAATAATTCAGACATAAACGCACAATAGCGAGCTTTATATATCAAAGTTCAAATGTTGCAATGATATATTAACGGCTTATTGACCGAGCATGAGGTTCTGTACTGTGATATATTAGACCAAGGTTTTTTAGTATGGACCAAGCGACGAAGGAGCGAGCAGTCTGGTATTTCACAGTACAGACTGAACAAGAGAGGTCAATAATCGGTTTATTATATGGCTGAACTGATTCTGTGAGCATATGCTTTACGCGCGAATTAAATCGGCTATTGTCAGTTTCACTGGGTAACAATGTATGGTAGGTAACAATGTATGGTAGGTATGCATGCTCAATCAAAAAAAATTAGTTGTTTGAAATTTTTATCTGTAAATTTTAATGACACACAAGTTTGCAAGGGTGAAACAAACATGTAAGAAAACCACTATACACAACCTAAAACAGCCATAATATGCAATAGTAGTCTATAAAGTCAAAAGAATGTTTATTTATTTTTTATTTTTTTTTTATTTTTAAAGTTTTCGCCCATACATACAAAATATATATATATATATATGTATATATAGAATATAGAATTACAGAAGTAGGGCTAGAGGTCTACTAGAAACCAAACAAAGGCTTTTGATTAAGACCCCTAGGTTAAAAGTATTTAATTATTTACACTGATTGGTCAGAACTTAAAGTAAGTTTAATAGAAAAAAAAGATGAGATTGAAGAATTTTTATGATGTTTCAAATAATGACAAACATACATATAATAAAATCTATGTTTCCGAATGCAACATCAAGAAGTGGTTTTTGAATTTAAGTCAGTATTTAACTCTTCCAGATATTTACACCCTTATTTTGAAGTGAATGTTTGACAAAATTAGTTCTGGAGTATGATTTATGAAGTTTGGATGCATTTCTTGTATTGTGTTCATGTATTTTGTTGTTAGTAACATAGTAATTGGTAAAGTATTTTGGTAAATTATCCAAGTAGTGATATCGAAACATGAATAAACTGATCAGAAAATCATTAATTTTTTCAATGTTAAGAATCTTTGCTTCATTGAATAGTGGTTCAGAATGCTCAGAAAATGACTTGAACATCATTAATCGTATTATTTTCTTTTGAATGTTTATTAATTTTTGTAGTCGTGTTTCCCCAAATCAAATTTCCGTATATTAAATAAGGATAAACTAAAGCATAATGGACTAGTTTAAGAGTATTAAAATTTGTGAAATGTCGAATTTTGGATATTATTCCTATAGATTTTATAACTTTTTTCATAATTAAATCAATATGATCATTCCGTGTTAAGTGTTCATCAATAACAACACCAAGGAAAGTTGTATTTTTAACTTGTTTTATTGGTTGTCCATTTATCAATATTATTGTATTAAGTTTAATCCTTTTGATATTTGTGGTGTTACTCTGAGTGTATATCCACACCGGGCGAGCTTGAAATATATGCCCGGCCACGGTGGGATTCGAACCTACGACCTTTGGAATACTAGCCCAATGCTCTTCCAACTGAGCTACACGGTCAGGACGGTTCGAGTAAGTGATATTTCGGAACAGAATCTAGTTCCTTCGATACCAATGTATTCTAGTAATATGAATTTTTTCTGTGTTGGTGTAGTGTACTCAGGTGAATATGATATTTGTGGTGTTACTCTGAGTGTATATCCACACCGGGTGAGCTTGAAATATATGCCCGGCCACGGTGGGATTCGAACCTACGACCTTTGGAATACTAGCCCAATGCCCTTCCAACTGAGCTACGTGGTCAGGACGGTTCGAGTAAGTGGTATTTCGGAACAGAATCTAGTTCCTTCGATACCAATGTATTCTAGTAATATGAATTTTTTCTGTGTTGGTGTAGTGTACTCAGGTGAATATGATATTTGTGGTGTTACTCTGAGTGTATATCCACACCAGGTGAGCTTGAAATATATGCCTGGCCATGGTGGGATTCGAACCTACGACCTTTGGAATACTAGCCCAATGCTCTTCCAACTGAGCTACACGGTCAGTTGGAAGAGCATTGGGCTAGTATTTCAGCATTCTCGAAACCCAAGCTTTTCTTCCAACAGCTTGTGAATCATTGCTGTGGTGTTTTCATCGCTTTCTTCAGGCATGTTGTAAAACAGCAGATTGTTGCACATTGACCTCATTTTAAGGTCAATGACGCTGTTCAATGTTATGTTGTCAGCTTCAAGTTTGTTGATGCATTCGGTTGTTTCTCTCTGAACTTGCGCTTTTTTCTCATTTTCCTTCTTCAAATCGTCTATTTTGCTATGAGCGTATTCAATAGATTTTCTTACTTCTTTCAATTCCGTCTGTATATTTTCCATATTTTCTTGGATGATATCCAACTTGTCCATCTTCTTGCTCATACCAGATATCAACTCAAATATATCTTGTAGTTTAACTTCACTTCCGAAATTTTTGTTCATCTCCTTCTCTGTACCCTTATCTTCCATTTTTGTGTTCTGATTAGACTTGCTGGGCGTTTTTTTCAAAGAATTATTTGTATTTTGCGCACTGCGCTTTGAACCTTGTGTTACCGACATGACACCCGACATGACATGTTTGCATCATAAACTAATATGCTGAAACAGTTCAGCATTAATCATGACATATGTAGCAGTCATAGAAAAAAGCAATAGCATTTTAGTCCTCCTCATCACTTGCAATAATTGCATGGCGATGTTTGTTTTGGAGGTTAAAGTTAATCTGTCCATTAAAGATTGGAAACTACAACCCTGAAATGCTATGAACACCTGAGAAAAACAAGGAATTCTTCTAGTTGTCTCAAGATTCGTTTGCTGTGTTGAAAGATGTACACGAGATTTGATTGCTTGGCTGACACATTTGCAGAAAACTGGGAGTAGGACTAGACGAAGTTGACATGGTTGTGTTATCTAAGCTTGAAACTTGGCTGAGCATCTGGGACATTTGCCACTGTTTTTCCCCAGCAGATTTGTAAGAATGCAAACTCTCGGTGCTTTTGTGGCCCGCTGTGTTGAGCAACAAAATTCTCGGGCATATGTGTGTCAAATTTTCTAAGAAGCGAGCGCACTCAAGTAGAGCTCCTGGCATGTCAACTTGTTTTCTTCAGAAAAATATCATGGGATACAGTAACCCCCTCCCCCCTGTGGCCATGCCCTGTCATACCATGAACATTGTAAAGGGCTGATTACATGAACCGGGCTAACCCAGGTATACTTTTTAATATTTCAGTACATGCAAACAGTTTAGCTCATTCTAGTCCAGTTTCTTGGGTGAGCTGAAATTTCACATTTTAATTGTTTCAGAATAAGCAAACTAGGCTAGGCTACCCAGCCCTTTCCAGGTAATTTGCCCCTAAACTACTTAACTTAAATAGAAATATTGATAAATACTCTTTTCTCTGTCTTGCAGGTGTCCAGATAGTTGAAGAGGTGTTGTTCAAATGCTAAATGCATATTACAAACATTTTAAATCCACCCAAAACCTTCCTAGATACAACCCAAATGCTTTTCAAGAGTTTTTACATATTCCAACTCTCCTTGTCATGCATGACCAGTTCAAGGCACACAAAGCAAAGAAAAGATCTAAATAAGAACTGATGTGTGTCATTAGTCATACAGCTTTGTTTTGGATTGTCACAAAAGTGTGATTTTTTCCAAGTTGACAATGGCATTTTTCTCAAGTTTTCCCACTGCACAATTGACAGCATAGACACTCAGAGAGCAATAGGCACAGCATGCTCCAGTAGATCGGGCAATAATGCAATATGCAGCTTCCAATAAGTTAACCATTGACAAAGCAATTGCCATAGCAACTAAAAAGAGACAACTGATACTACTAATGATTGATGACTACACGCCAATACACACCAAAGACCAACTAGCTTGCAAACCAGCAATGCCAATACCATGTGTACAATCATTGTTAAGATCTTCCTAAACATTGAAGCCATTCCCATGAAAAAACCAGATGAAGTCCATCCTAAAAATGGAATTAACATCAATCAACTGATAAATCTAATTTGTTCTAATGAGAGTATGTCCAATTTTGTGAACATGTTTGCTACCTGCACACTCAAATTAACATCTGAATTCTTCAACCACTTATGGAGCATGAAAGCCTGGAAGCGCATGACTACTGTGCATCAGGTGATGTACAAGTAGTAGTAGTAAGTGCAAGTTTGATAATGTTTATCTGATCAACTTTTTAAAACTCCCTTTAAATATGATATTACATATGCTTTCAAAATATCCTTCCTAGGATTATGAATACTTGGTAAAGTGGCGAGGCTGGGCGCTAGAGTTCTACTCTTGGGAACCATCAACAAACCTGACCCAGGATTTACTAAGGCAAGTATGATTTCGAATTATTTGATAGTTTAGATTTTTTACTGTCTATATATTGTTATACAGACAGTCAATGTTTTATTTTCAGAAGTCTACCTTGGAGATGTAGCACTCTACTGTCATGAGTATTGGCACAGTGTTTGATATTTAGCGAAATTTTAAGCTTTATTACTTTATAATATAACAAGGTATTAATGCTCAACTGTTTGCACTTCTAGAAACTACAGTAAGCCTCCCATAACTGAGGAAAGACTACAGGATGTTTGCAGACAGTTCTGTTCTGGTGTAACATCAGCAATCAAAAGCCCATCATCATCCCCCCTATATGTTAATTGTGACCTCGATGTTTGGAGATATGTGACATTTGGGAAAGGAGTTCCGTCCGAGCATCGTGGTCATTTCCTTTTTGAGAAAAATGATTTCAATCGATTGAAGTTTTTGCCCGAGAACTGGTGGTACCAGCTGAACAATGATGGCCAGAGAACAGCAGTGAAGTTCCCCATTAAAATAAAACCTCTTTTATCATGGTTGTCATCATGTAACATGAAAAAGATGGGAAATTGGTTAAAGAACCACGGTTTCCTCTGGAGAAGTTATGTATAACAATAGGAGTGGCTGCAATATTAACAACATTTAAAAAACATAGCTTTTGTAATAATGATTTTAATAGCAAATACATAGGTTTGTTAATATGTTAAAACTGAAATCTAGTTTCATCAATATCACAACATCAGTTAACGTCTCCTCCATGTTCATGTTAGATTCATTGTGGGATAGTGAACCCAAGTTCTGAAAATGATTCAGTATTTTCCTTTTCAGTTGAAAGGTTGTCTAATAGTAGCTCTTGTAGCTTCTTTCTACTCCTTAATTTAGTAAGAAGTCCCCCAAGTCCTTTAATATTTTTTAAATTTCCTCGAGGCTCAAACTATCTAAATCAGTGGCATTTGGTTCCCCAGGATTTACAATACCAATTCTTTGCCTTTTGGTTCTGGATTCCAAAATCCCAGTTTCCCAGTAGCTTTGGAATGCTAGGTGCTTGACACGTTTTCCGACCAACAAAACATCTTTGGCAGCATCCCATTTGTTTGATCTCTGAAGGTGCACTCTCCGGCAGTCATCATTTAGTTTCTCCACACCTAAAAGATTATATTAATTAGCCATTTAGTTTTGGGAATATCAGTGGTGTATTTGGTAGCCTCAGTAGTAATATCTACCTTGTCCAGTGAATCTTTTTATTCCTTGGTGTTTCTCAAGGAATCTGGGCACATGATACACCATTGCGTGCACGTAGGGCGTAACCCTTGCCATTTCATAGCCATTACGTATTCCACCAAGAGATGTAAAAAGGTTTACCCATCTGGTGGCCTAAATAACCAAGACACAAACACAGTTAACAGTCTGGTTAATTACAAAAGAACCTTTATTTATGCAATTTTAACCTTGTTAAAATAATCCAATATTTTATCCAATCTTGGATCTTGCATCTGTAACAGCTTGTACAGTTCACAGAAGTCCTAAAACCAAACAACTGAGGTAGTCACTGTCATCATTGATCACATGGGCTAGTGTGGCCTAACATCTCTTTAACCCTTTCAGTGGCAATGCACACAGATGCGCCCTACTTTATTATTTTACTCTGTCTAATGCCAGGCTCGTCTGGGGAGAGTGCTGCCACTCAATGGGTTAATTAACAAAAGGTCCTTTTATCGGTTATCAACATGGGCGTACGGGAGGGAGGTGGAAGCAAATACCAGACTTTCCCCAATGTGCCCGACTTATCGAAAACCTAGCATGAGGGGGTGGGGGCTGCCCATGTATAAATGATTTGAAAGTATCGAAAAAATATTACTAATAATACCTTCCATAGCTTAATCACAGTTTCCAGAGTCTCTGGTTTGACAACATTTTCAAGCTTGCTTGGCAATTTTTGCAACAACAGCTTCTTGTCGGAGCCCATCAAGCTTGTGAAATCTAGTAGTCCACTTTCTCTCCCATTGCCATCCATCTTTTGCCAAACATTGAATGACACTCCACAACTATTTATAGCCTTGATGAGGCTATCCATGTGCATGTTTGTTCGATCAATTGGACGTTTATTTAGATTGTCTTCCCGATCCCAATCCTGCATTTCCATCACCAAATTTGTGGTGAGTTTATCTGTAAAATAAAAAAATATGAGTATTACTCTTGTGTATATAGAAAGAGTATGATGTTCCGTACATTTCTTAAATGAAACCGTTTTGTTACTCATGCAATATGTACACACACCTGTTATCCGAAGCATTAAATGGAGCTCATCTAGGACCACATTTTCAAGGGGAATATTAATTAGAGGCTGGTGTGCACAAGAACATTTACTGCTTCTGGCATGTGTCTGGATCTCAGTTATTGACCTCGCCAAACTTTCCCAATAAAAATCCTTTGGCTTTGACATATCACTTCTACAAGTAAAAGTTATATAATTACTGGACCATTACACATATTTAGTAGTAGTAGTGTGTATATATATATAATATACGGTATATACATATATTTACCTAGCATTCTTGTGGATCTTGCACCAAATGCATGCATGATCTGAAGTTGCAGATTTCATACCAAGCAACAGAAGAAACTGGAATGAGAAAACATATTTATCATTATTTATTTATGACAATAAGGACCAATTACAGCTAGTAGTGTACTCATGAATTACAATACCTTGTAGTCTCCCCCAATATATACTTCCACAGGGATATCTATGGTGGCCCAGGACTGCCATAAGAAAATGTTCTTTTTTTGTTAAAATTTATTTTAAAAAATAATAATAGAATAAAAACAAAATTAAAATAAAAGAAATTAAGTGAAAATGAAATTAATATACTTACATGGCCCACAACTGCCATAGCATTTTTTTTTTTAAACTAAAATCATTTTTCACATTGGCCCAGAGCTTCCATAGACCAGCATATCTTGCAACGCGACTGACCAGTTGAAATTCCTAACACCAAGTGCTGGCTCTTTGGAAACTCGTGCACTTGTGTTTAAACATGGCTGCCAAAGACAACGCATGGCGTTCGTTCCAGGAAGAAATGAAACGAAAACGGACAAAAGTTGGGGCAAAGGATCGTAAATGGGTAAAGAAATCTGAACTAGTCGTTCAACGTCTCGGTGCCGAAGTGGCAGGCAAAGTGCAGAAATTTTCTAGAGTGGGTCTGTGAGAATTTGTACCCTATGACCCAGACGAAGATTTGACGCTAGAGGGTATAAAATCAGCATGTGAAAAACATTTCGCTCGTACTCTGTCTGGAAATCTTAAGTATGATGTACTAGCTGGCGAACAAGGACCCTCCTGCAAAACATTAGACCGGGTACCCAATGTTACTAAGCTGATTCATGTTCGCTTTATGAAATGTGATGAGAACGACATGTATAAAGGTATAAACAGTGACAGCTCTGACAAAGGTACCCAACGACACGTGAAAGGAAAACAAACCCCAAAATCCTGCGGTGCCTTCACCTCCCAAAGTTTCGCCAGCTACAAGTCAATATTATCCTAAAAGTCTGTCTGTACTCGACATGTTAAAAATGGGTAAGGTTGTAGACAAGAAAAGTACGACTGTTATCACTCTCCATTCCTTCAATATCGAGTTGATGGCTTGGAACAAAATCCCCACCACAGTTGAATTTGTTGTTGATGAACAGGAACTGGGATCCGGAGGATTCCGTACAGCATTTAAAGCAACAACCCAACACCCCATGTATGCTAATACCACTTGTGTTGTAAAGCGATACTTGCCCGAAGCAAAGGTTTTAATTCAAGAAACGAATCAAAACATTGAGGCACACACAAGCAGTGCAGTGCAGATGCATGTTTTAGCACGGAATTTCGCACATCAACTTAAGAGGGTCATGGCATCATCAGTGGATAGCCAGTATGGTCCATCTCTTCAGTATAATAAAGTATATTTTGGGATGACCGATGGTAATGAATGTGTTACTGTGGAAGAGTATGTTGATGGCAAATTTATCAAGTATATTAACAACGATGGCATCTCTTGTGTTGAGCGATCAGATGATATGTGCCAAAAGGCACATTGCCTTGCTCATTTTTCTTACGAAAGGTCTGATAAGAAGCTTATTATCCTTGATATACAAGGAAGTGGTCACACACTTTTTGACCCAGAGATAGCAACCTCTGAGTTGTTTGACAAGGATTCTGAGATGTTATTTTGCAGTGGAAATGTGTCTATGGTTGCAATTAAGAACTTTGCCAAAAAGCATCAATGTGATAATTACTGCATATCTGCTGGCCTTACAAAATTGAAGTGATCAGACTGTCTGATTCCTTTTAAAAACTGAGCTTATATATACATGTACACTAACATATAACAGCTTACTTTTAAAAGTATGACAACATGCTGTGTCAAAGCAAGGCATGGTGTTAAAACAATGTAAACGAGGGAGAACTACACTCCCTCAATTGCATCTATGCATAGACAGAAGCATTTTTATATTCACATTTTTATCCAGGGTGTCCATGGTTAGATGCTATTGTGTTTCCTTGCTACCCCTATTGTGTAAAATTGTAAATGAATTTACATGGGTCAAAAGACAAAAACAGTTAGCTGTCAATCATTTCATATCTTGTAAATATTTTGTTGAGTTAGTGTTTATCATTTAAACTTTAAATAATGACATGAATATTTATGTTTCGGGACTATCATGTACAGTATGTTGAGTTAATACAGGTATGTTATGTTAATTCATTTTTACAGTCACTGTGTTTGATCACTTTGATGAAATCTTTGCTTAAATACAAGTATGCATCTGCACAATCAGAGGGTTCAACCTTTTCTGGAAAAGGTATAATAGCTTCACATTTTCTTCTTATTTCTGGTGGAAGGAAGTCGTTATCTATTTCAAGAACTCCAGAATGTTGAGCAACCTCAGCTAATTGCTCTTCTGTCACAGGAAAACCTATTAAATACACATGTAGGAACAGTTACAGTTAAGTAGTCTCACTAATAAGCCCAACACGGCGTTTATTGTTCCAGGCACATTGAGGGCAGGGGGGGTTATTGAACTTTATCTAAAAAGGGTGAGGCTTACCACATTCTTCCAACTTATATTCTTATGGAAAGCTATAAATGTGATCAGGAACACCATCGGGTAGCAGCATGTCTTTCTGACGAGGAATTCTGTGGCTGTTCCACACTGTTTCTCGAAAAATGTCAAGTTGAACTTGCAGAACAGGAATAAGCAGGAATGCCAGGAGCATCCTGAAATCATATAGACATTAGCTAAACTTCAGTAAAGTCTACATATTAATGTCGATGCCATAGAAGTGTTATAAAATATTGCATCAATTCATTTCCTCAAGTTGATCAATTCATTTGATAGAAAATTGATCAACTTGCTGTTACTTCTAGATGAGAAAATTATATTTCGTTTCAGAACCGACTAACCAATAGGAAACGCACAGGAATTAAAAAGAAATTTGAATTCATATGAATTGATCAACTTGAGGAAATGAATTGATGCAATATTTTAACACTTCTATTGCATTGACAATATATTAAAAAAGAGCTTGATGACATATACTATACACACCTATGATCATCATCATCAGGGTTATAGTGGCCCTCATTCTTTAGCCAGGACAATTGCACCTTAAAGTACTTTTCCATGCGCTCGTGAACCTCCTTCCACCAACGTTCTATCTATAGGGATTGTTATAAGTTTTATTCAGTTGTAAAATAAGAAATATTGAGAGCTAACTCATATCCCAACATCCTCTTAGCTTGTAAAATTCAAAACCATCTGTCCCTGTAGTTTTGGGAATTGATTGTATGATTCCACACAGAATATCAGATCATGACAAACAGTAAAATAATGAGTATTGGGGAGACTCTTAAAGTGATCAACATTTTACCTGGTTTGACGTGGAAGGTCCATAAAGTACTGTGTCAAATGGATCCATGTCACCATGGCTTTGCCTAAGAAACGAATGTATTGTAGTCATGATCCCAGTCTCAGTTCCTTTATCGACGCGTAACATTGAGGCCATTCTTTTCGTTTCATATAGGTGCTCTAAATACCAACGTCCAATTCTTTTTGGGTGAGAGTTACTATCCCAAATTTTTAACCACAGGATTTTTCTACTTGCAGTATCAATTGAGCCATATATAGCTAATGGGAACGTACTGTTCTGGTATCCCATTAGCTTATCATGGCCGTCCATCGAGTGTACAAAATTGGTGCCTCTTGTTGTAAAATTGCCTTTAACTTTTCTTTTCCTCGCCGTTGGGTCACGAGCTTCGAGTCCTTCCGGGTCTACCTCAAACATCACGGCATGTACTAAATTTCTAGGGACATTTAGATGATATTCTTGCCTTATTTTATTGTACATCCCTCTATACCCCAACAGTTTGCCAGGACCGTTGATCTATTTCTCGACAGCTGTTCTAACTTCTTCGACACTAACACTTTCGTCAGTCCGGCGAATGTCAAAGTGCTTTAGACGTCGATCCAACGTTCTCAAACTCCAAGCATATTCACCAAAATCTCGCTTCATAAAATCCAATATTTCGACACATTGTAGGTTGCTCTTTACATGCTTCTCAAGTTCCGTTTTCAAGTTTTCGTCTTCTTTCCAATCTGCATTGCGAATTCTGTCCGCCATTTTGAACTGAACATAGCCACAATGGGTGGAATACTTGGTGTTAGGAATTTCAACTGGTCAGTCGCGTCGCAAGATATGCTGGTCTATGGCAGCTCTGGGCCAATGTGAAAAATGATTTTAGTTTAAAAAAAAAATGCTATGGCAGCTGTGGGCCATGTAAGTATATTAATTTCATTTTCACTTCATTTCTTTTTATTTTAATTTTGTTTTTATTTTATTTTTATTTAAATATTTTTAATTATTATTTTTTAAAATAAAAATTTTAACAAAAAAAGAACATTTTCTTATGGCAGTCCTGGGCCACCATAGATATCTTTTTCATCAATGTTAACTTTCTTGCTTTTGGCCAATTTATTGAACTGCGAGAGGATGTCGGAGCATGATTTTTTCAGAAGCTCATATGACTCTTGAGCATTGCCAGCAACACTGTGTATTTATTTGTAGCGTGTGAGGAAATAATATAAATAAACAAATAGCTTTCCTCAAATGTTCATAGTTGGTAGTTATCAGCTTTGCGGAAGCTAATTTCCTACTCAGACATATTCCAATGAAATGTACATCCTTGGTCACAAATATTTTCATTCGAAACATTCGAGAAACCTAGACTAGGTGAAAAGAAACATGACTCTTTTCTACCTGGAACAAGTTTAGGAGTTAAAATAATACTACCAAAATTACGAGTAATAAACAAACTTTTATCACCCACACAATTTTCCCGTCACACATATTTGTTGGCATGTTGCAAACAATTTTAGGCCAGGCTTTTGTATTTCATCACAAAACTGATATTATCTTACACTGTTCGTAACTATATTGGTTTCATTTAATCATGTGAGGTTTATAGCAAAGGAAAATTAAAAGCAGATTCCGAAAGTTCATGAACTAAACTTGTTACAAACAGAAATCCAGATTTGAAACAACTAAAACCGACACTTTATAGTGACAAAATGTAGCTCAATGTTTCAAATGTATTTTTTTACAAACGATGGCATGACCTCGTGCATATTTTATATCTTTTTAAAAACAAGTTAGCATGATAACCATTGAAAGTAAGGCTTTATCGCCGATGTATTTGACTGACTGTCCTTGTTACGCGTGACGGAAAACATTCCACACACTTGAAGCTTTGCATGTAAAAACCAATCGAAAGCAAATTGTAGATGCAAAAGTCTGCTTAATTAACTTGTGATCAACTCGTTCTTTTTAATACTTTATTCACATGGCGTTGTTCGGTACGTAACGGTACGGTTTCTACAAATTTACAAACACTTAAGTATGAACAATATGGTCTACAAATATTGAAGATTCGCACACATATACATATATATACTTTCAATCACTTTGACATTATCCAGGGATTTATTCCACATCGTGTAGAATATCTTAATTATGTCTTGTACATCTACATGTTATAGCCTTAGCTTCTTAGTGATATCTAACCCAAAAAGGTTCTTGCACAATCATTTATAGCTTATTAAATATTCTGATGTTAATATTCTTATGTTAATATCTAATTAACGGAAGTTACATTCCCGGCTCCTTGAATAACTATGGATAAAGTGTATCTTGTACAAAGTATTTCAATTCAAATCTGTTCAGTTACTTAGAACTCATCTACTTCTAATAAAATACACTTAGTTGTAGGTCGTTCTAATATTGTTAATTTTGTCTGTAATTTAACTTTTCACTTGACGTTGGGGTAAACTTCTGTAATTCTTGCCAAAGGCCAGGAACTTCTTGGGGTTGTCTCATTCACTATCAGAACAATATCTCCTTCGCGAAAATTCCTACGAGAACGGTTCCATTTCTGTCTGTTTTGAAGAAGAGGTAGATACTCACACGTCCAGTGACTCCGGAATTGGTCTGATAAATATTGCATGTGTCGCCATCTTCGTGAGTAACACAATCCTCCTTTGTAAACGTACCAGGTGGTAAGCCTGGACCAGCTCGTAGCAAAAGTAGGTGATTTGGAGTTAGTGTTTCTAAATCTCTCAGATCGTTTGAGACACTTGTAAGAGGTCTTCCGTTTAAAATTGCTTCGACTTCACACAGGAAGGTAGGCAAACTTTTATCGTCCAATCTTTGTTCGTGAAGTGAGGCAGCTAATACTTTTCGGATGGATCTTATGCATCTTTCCCATATACCACCATGATGAGAACCTCCTGGAGGATTATAAAAAGCCACTGTATATCTTGTTGTAATAAGAACTTGTTAATTTGCTGCTGATTCCATTCTTTAATAGCTTGTTGGATTTCCTTTCCACCACTGACAATGTTCGTGCCATTGTCGCTTCTCATCTGGTTTGGATTTCCTTTTCTTGTGATAAATCGACGCAAGGCATATACAAACGAACTTGTATCAAGAGAATGTGCCACCTCTATGTGGACTGCTCTCGTCGACAGACAAGTGAAGATGCAACCATATCTTTTAACTTCTGCCTGACCTCTCTTAACGAAAAACGGTCCGAAGAAATCTACTCCGACATTTGTGAATGGTGGTTGATCTGCAGTGACTCAGTCTGCAGGTAGATCCACCATCTTTTGCTTCCCTGGAGATCCCTTGTCTTCTACGACAACCGACACATCGACTTAGTATTCTTCGAACAGCGGTATTGGCGTGGATGATCCAAAATGATCCCCTCAGCAGTGACAATACGTATTCTCTACCCGAGTGTCCAGATACTTCGTGGTAATGACGAACGATCAGATCTGTAACATGGTGAGCTTTCGGTATAATAACTTGATGTTTTGCATCCGCAGGTATCGAAGCACGTCGTAGGCAGCCACCAACTTGTTATAGCCCATCAATCAGCACAGGATCTAACATGAATATCGAACTAATCTTCTTTACGCGTGCCCCTCCGTGTTGATTTGCTTGCTGGAATAATGGCACCATGACAACTCGCTAACTCTTCGGGAAAATTTGTTTTCTGCACATGCTTCAACAACTCCCTTTCAGCCATTTTCAATTCGGTGACAGTAATAGGCTTGATGGTACTCTGTTGATGATCATTTGCTGAATTTCCATTGCTACGTTTACGGTAAGCTACGAGTAAATTTAGTCTAAATCGCAGCATCCAGGCGAAAAATTTCTTCAATTGAGCCCACAATGAAAAGTGTTCAATGATTGAATCGCCCCCTTTATCCATCTTGCGCAGCTCAGGAAATCATCAGCAGATAAACCTCTAGAAGCATCGTCTGCCGGATTCATTTTCCCATCATGTCTCCACTGTGACAGAGAAGAATTATCCCGAATGGTACCAATTCTATTCGCTACAAACGTATTGAAACGTTTATCTTGATTTTCAATGTAGCGGAGGATGGAAGTGCTGTCGGTCCAAAATATCGAATCGTCAGTGGGCAATTCCAATTCTTGTCTTGCCGTCAAGTCGAACAGAAACAGTTGCTGCCAACAGTTCGAGTCTCAGTATGGTCATTGATTTGAGTGAAGCTACCCGCGATTTCCTGATCAAAAAGACGCAGTGGATCTTCTCATCTTGGTTGACCATCCGCACATACGACACAGCACCATAAGCACTTTCGGACACGTCAGAGAAATGATGTAATTGGCAGGACATGACTGGGCCAAATTCGACTGGCTCGAAACAACGATCGACTGAGAATTATGCCAATCTTGGTAATTCTGCTAACCATCGTTCCCATGGAATCCGATGCTCTTCCGGAATAGGCTCTTCCGGAATAGGCTCGTCCCAACCAACTCCTTCATGACACAGTTCTTGTAAAATCGATTTAGCTGGTAGAACAAATGGTGCTGCTAAGCCCAAAGGATCATAAATGGAAGTAACTATAGATAGAATACCACGCCGAGTGTGTGGACGAGTTTTGATTGTGATGTAACCAAAGACATCCGTTTTGATATTCCAATGGTTTCCAAGTGCTCTTTCAATGGGTAAATCTTCTAAGTCGAGGTTCTTGACTGTAGCTGCTCTTTCTGATTCAGGAATGGCTTCAAGAACTCGCCGAGAGTTGGATAACCATTTCGTTAAGCGAAACCCACCTTTCGCCATCAGTTGTCAGAGTTGTTGCACTAGGGTAATTGCAACAAGGTCATTTTCCACAGACTTCAAGCAATCATCCACGTAAATGTTGCGCATTAGTCTGGATTGTCTCTGCATCAAAATAATCCTTGTTATCTTTGGCAGTCTTCTGAATTGCAAAACTGCAGCAGCTTGGGGATGAAACTGCTCCGAATAGGTGTACTTTCATTCTATACTAGACTGGCTCTTGCAACAAATCATTTCCAGGCCACCAAAGGAATCGTAGAAAATCTCGCTGATTACATACAACGTGAACCTGGTGGAACATGGCCTCGATATCGCTCATGATTGCCACTGGGTCTTGTCTAAATCACATTAAAACGCCCACGAGTGTATTGGTCAAATTGTGTCCTGTTAGAAGTTGGCTTGAGTGCTTTAATATTATCATTGCCAATCAGTAAACCAACTTCTGCATTTTATATGCTCCAATCGTATTCCGTTTAAGTGTGGCCATCGATCTGTGTCAGCTTGCTTAGGTATGTTGTGAACACTGTTGGTGTGAACCTGTCAAACCCAATTGATCTTTAAGCACCTCTGTGCACAACGTAGTGTTTGACCCGCCGTCCAATAGAGCATAAGTTGAGATATAGCGTTCTTGGTGTCCATCCTTCTTGACTTTAACCTTGACTGGAACGACTGATAGGCCAACTGCTAATCTTGGCACGTGTGTAAATGTACACGATCACTCATTACTGGTAAAAATTTCTGTTTGAACTAGTTTTTTGGCTGACGATAAATTGCGTTGACTTCCCAAGCGCTGATCGTTTCTCGAGGAAGTTAGGTGCAACATTGTAGAATGTCTTCGACCACACTCTTTGCAACTTTTCTGTCTTCGACAATCCTTTGCCGTATGATAAGGTGTTAAACAATTGGAACATAAACCTTTTCATTTGACAAGTTCCACGCGTTCTTCGTAAGACATAGCTTGGAATTTTGAGCATTCTTCCGGTGTATGGGCTTGGTTGCAAACAATGCAATTCTTGATTGGTCTTGGTGATTCAACATTGCCAAAGTTGCCTTTCCGTTTAGTATCATTGTTCCCTTTCCCAGCTTGCGTAGCTAAACTAGTCCCTTTCAGTTTCTTGTTTCTGATCTTCTTGCCAGTATAGTCATAATCAGCTGAAATGTTACCAAACACGGGATGATTGAGGATTTGTGCTTGCCTTTTGACAAATCGAGTAACATCGCAAAGGGTAATTTCTCTCTCTTCATCCTCAGTTATATTATCGGCGATGGCACGCCACCTTTTTCTCATATCGTATGGTAGTCTTGCGATGATTAACTTCAAGCACTCTGGGTTCTCGATCTTGCTCATATAACCGATTTCAGTAAGTGTGTTCATATACAATGTTAACTGAACCGACAATCGTTGAATGGCTGCATTGTCTTCTCTTTTAATAACCGGTCCTTTTGGGAGTTTATCGACATCAGCTGTGGCAATTCTATAATTCTGACTGAATCTTTTCTTTAAAAGTTTTCTTGCTTCGAGATAACCTCTTTTGGGATCCATGGCCGAACAGCTATGCATTAGCTCTTGTACTTCTCCAGTTGTATATTGTATAAGGTAATACAATCTTACGCTGGAGCTCTTTGTATTTGCTTCGATGATGCTTTCGAACACTCAAATAAAGTCGCAATATTCCATTGCATTCCCACCAAACTCGGTTTTGGTAACACCAACAACATCACATTCATTTGTTGTATGAATAAATCATTCAAGGTTAAAGGATTTATTAAAGGATTTATTTCACAGTTACGTTAATTAATTGCCGTTTTGTTTCATACAATACTTCGCTATTGTCTTCATATGGTCTATTGTCCGATTTGAGATTGTTTGACGCCCCCAACATTGATTGTTCATGCTTCATTGAAGTCGACTTTGCCCTTGACAATGGTTCTTTAATATTCAAAGACGCCCCACGTTCTGCTGCTTCGGCTTCAGCAAATACTTTCTCTCTTGCATAACATTCAGCCAGTTCAGATTTAACTGTCAATCGTTCTTCGGCCTGCAGTAGGCAAATGTTCTCCTCGTCTCTTGTTTTCTGTAGCTCGAGTCGTCTTTCGGCTAAAGCTTGTTTTTTCCCTAGTAGTTCGAGTTTAGCTTTGAGCGCTTTCCCATTAGCTGTTTCTTCAACCAACCGTAGCTTAGTTGAGCTGGATGTTGAGTGTTTGGACAGGTTACTTGTTGAGTGTTTGGACAGGTCACTTGTTGTTGATCATCCTGTAGCGCTTCTCTGGCTGACAGAATCTTCAGGATTTACTTCGTCTTCAACTTGAAGTCTAGTCCTTTCCTCCATGTCCTCGATCCACAGGTTTACTCTCTTGTACAATAGCTCTATTTCATCATATCCGTCTTTATAATATTGTTCTGATTGTTCTATTTTGTTCCGCTCGACAAGCTGACTGTGGACATTAACGTGAGCGATGGCAAACATGTTAAAGGTCTTGTCTATTTCATCGTTTTTTCGCTTTATCGCTTCGACGCTGACTTGGTCATGACTCTTCATTAGCTCGACAAGTTCGTTTTTCCTTCTAGTTAGAACCAATTTATATATATATATATATATATATATATATATATATATATATATATATATACTTATAATCACTTTGACGTTATCCAGGGATTTATTCCACATCGTGTAGAATATCTTAATTATGTCTTGTACATCTACATGTTATAGCCTTAGCTTCCTAGTCATATCTAACCCAAAAAGGTTCTTGCACAAGCATTTATAGCTTATTAAATATTCTGATGTTAATATTCTATTCTTATGTTAATATCTAATTAACGGAAGTTACACAAATCTACCAGAAATAAGATTACAAGTACAAACCTTTTCATTGAAGTTTATATAAACACGCTGAATTTGCTCCAAAGATGAATTAGTTCCTTGTCAGATGCAAACTTTATGGCACCAAGCCCACAAAATACCCCGCCTTCGTATTTTGTCACCAAGAACATTTAACGGTCCATAACTTTGTAAGGCTTCCACAATCCGTCTTCGTTTTTCAGCACACCGAATGTCGAAAACTTGTTTTCAAAGATCATAGGAAGATCGAGGGAATCTTGGACGAATTTTGGACACACGATGCTGAAAGAACAGCCAAACTAGTCATGTAATCGAAAGCTTGTTGTTGACAGCCAAGATGTTCTGCCAACTGGCTTCACCGGCAAAAGTCTTATTTTTAATATCGGGTCCTACTGGCATTGTTTTCTCAGCTACATCGCCTTCTTCGTGGTACGATTGAGAATTTCATTGTTGCTGTTGTTAGCCCGTTAGTCACTAGAGTATATCCGTGTCCAGCAAGTTGAGACCTTGAGAAAGCTTGGCAGTCAAGCCGTGCACAGAACTAACTAATTAAATCTTTGTTTGCTGTTCGGTTAAAGGTGATCTACAGTCCGATCTGCACTTGTGCACAAAGGAGCCCACTTTTTATGATATAAACAGTTTAACTATGTTTTGGGTTGCTTGAAAATATAAATAGTTGTCAAATAAAGCTCAATATTTTGGACGCAAGAATGTAAACAAAGGCTTTGTTTACATACGGACTGTAGATCACCTTTAAATAGAGAAACTGACTCTTAATTATATAAAAGTACCTTGAATTTTTAAGTTTAATTATAAAGCAAAATGCACATTCTGCGGATATGTTCGTGAGAATATAAATTTTTTGTGTAACAAAATCATTCTATGACGAAATCTACAACACTTGTCAATCATATTGCATGTTGTATCTAAAAATAACATGTGGGCATCCCATGGTCTAGACAGGTTTTGTGTCAGGCCCTATTTCAAATTAGGGCCTGAACTTCAGGTTACATTCGCCCAGGTCAATAACAATAAAATACTCCTTGTATTTAAGCACTTTTATGTAGAAAGTTGCGTTTGAATACGACAAGTAGAAATATTTCTTTTGAATTTTTTAAAACATCGGGTTTTTACTTGCACACATGTGCCACACGCTAAAATTGGCCACATACAAAATCACCTTTAGAATCGATTGGGCACATACAAAATCACCTTTAGAATCGATTCCAACATTTCCCGAGCACTAGGATGTAAATACTGCACTGTTTCGGATATTTGAACTTGAACTTCAGACATTTGAACCAGTCAAAAATTATAGCATACTAGAAAATACATGCATGGAGAAGCCCTCACCTTGCTGACAAAACCGTTGTATTTTCCGAACATAAAGTATCCAAAGTAGTTGTCATGGTAACACAATAATTTTTTAAGAATATTCTTACAAATGAAAATCGCCTAAAAATATCACTTTTAATTACAAAATTATCAATTTCCCAACATATATGTTAGGTATGTAATTATACGTAATACAAGCTTCAATTTAAGGTAAAATTCAACCACAAACAATTCACAAAACGTTTTAAAGTGTTCTTTATAAAACTAAACTGCCTTTAACTATTAAATGGCTTTATCGATAAACTTTTAGTTTGCAATAAAATGATTTCAAATTCTCGCTTGCAAATAACTTTGCTTTATTTTTATTTAAAAAATTCAATATAATAAAAAAGGGAATCAATATTAAAGATACACTGAAATTATATGCTGTCTTGTTTAGTTGTTTCATATACGCAAAGGCCGTCGGGTTTTAAAGCCATTATAAAATCAATATTTAAAACAAACTTACCTTCGTTAACGTCGGCTCCCTTCTTTTAGCTGATTCTTTCGCCCTTTCTTTCTTGAAATTTACAAAATCTTGCAGAAATACGAGCAAAAATGAAGAATATTTGCAAGAAATTTATCAATCATCAACTCATCAAATCAAGAAATGTTTGATTGTTTGCTATTTTGCTGTCGTCATGCAGTCGTTATAATGCAAACTTTAAATTGGACCAATCAGTGTCTGTTATTCATGACAGTCCGCCATATTTTTGAGATCAGTGAGGATGACCACCCATCGTTGGTGACCGATGCCCGCGCTCATTGATGAACTTTAGACTTCGCTAATGCTTTCGTTTCCCCGGGTGTAAATAACCGGGGGGAATTAGTACCCTCGCACGGCGCTTTGCGCCGCTGGCTCGGGGAAAATTTAGATATTTTGAAATACCGAAATAATAAAAGACGCAAATCTGCAGATACAAAGCTTGAAAATAACACTCTAAATAGTGTGTTGGGTTGTGTTTCGAACAAGACTAATGCCAAAAAGATATGTCGAAAGGGGCCAAAGTTATATTCAGTGAAAGGAATGGCTCAGTGATGCATTGTTTGAGTATTTTGTATACTAGTATGGTATTACTATTTTACATTGTTCGATTACAGAGTATCTTTCAAGCAGATTTTTTTGGGTGATATTTTTGTATTTCTACCGCAAATACTCATGGAATTCTGTAATATTTAATCATCCCATCATATACTCCGGAACGTTTTGTGAAGACAGTAGCTGTGATGTGGGGGGAAAGTCATTGACGACTCTTCCTTTTAATAACAACAACGATTGGGCCATGAAAACGGAAGTCCTTGTTCATTGGCCAGTACAGCTGAAGGACTATTCAAATGAGCTAACAAACAAGTTCCCTCCGACTGGATTTAGGATGTACCACTAAAACCTATGTTGCTCGAGTCATAAAATTCCATGATTTGCTAGACTATGGCTATAAATCATAAACTCAGCACTTTAGTTTAGAAATCTTGCACATATTCTGTTGAAGTTTTTGAAATATTACACTGTTATTTTCAAGGTGTTATTTTAATCCCTAAAAAATTTGAGCTCTTTTAACTTCAATTTTGGGGATTAATAAACCCTTTGAGGGGTTAAAAACTTTGGCAAGCAAATTCTAGTGGTGTAATAGGAGGTTAAAGTTTTAACTGCAATATTAGGGTTAAAATAACACCATTTGATGGGTTAATTATAGACTTTGGCGAGCTAATTTGTATGCAAGTTTAACACCACTAACAGGTTATTTATTCATATCACATAATTATGCTTGTTCAAGAAATATTGAAAACAAATTTGTATGACTTTCAGGATGTATTTATATCCTGAATTTATAAAAATATAGAACAAATCAAAGCTGAATAAATCAAGTTATGGTGATGAAAGATTTGAAGGTTCGTGTTGTAAGAGTGCTCCGCTGAGGGGACAGACTTAATATAATTAGTTAATATTAACTGCAACTTACATTTAAAGTAAACAATATAGTTTTGATTGACATTTATCTACATTAGTATTCCGAATAGAACAGAGCAGAACTGAACAAAGGTTTACCCGCTAACCAGACAATGTTTATATAAAGTTGAAACAAACTAACCAGTATTGCAAACCAAATAAAATAAGTATTTACGCCAAGATGTAAACATGGGAAGCCTCACAGAAGTAAGTTTGTGTTATTTATATATGTAATGTAATTAAGCGATAGTATTGTAATATGTATTTGTTTAATTTTGATCGAATAAGAATCTATTAAGAACTATAGTATACAATTTAATCCTTCATTTATATCTAAGAACAAGCATGTTGAGCTTAGAACGCCCCAAAGAGTTATGAACAGCCACGTATGTGTGTTTATATCTAAATTTTAGCCTTGTTCAATAATTCGCATAATAAATAATTCCCCTTCTGATCGGCTTGATACTAACATTTTGACACGAAACATTCAAATGACTTTACAAATTGTCAAGTTACAATTGAATAGATAGATAGAACACTTTATTTAAACACGCTGACCTTGTCAACTGACAGAGGCGCCGGAATATCGATAATTGAGGGGGCAGTTAGTCATATATTCGTGTTCTGCCCAATTAATTTCTTTTGAAATCGATTGTTTTTACAGTCTGTGAACACGAATATATGAATATCTGCCCCCGCAATTATCGATATTCCGGCACCTCTGTCAACCGAAGCTGATTTCCACAAGGGGCGTGCATATTAGAAGTATACAGTATATAAAAAAGTATCTAAAAGCTATTTACAATATATAAGATATAGTATAAGAATATATATAAAGTATTGGTCATTGTCAAAAATGTCGGGGAAACAGAGCAACTTGCACAAGACATGACCGGCTGATGATTATTTTGTAGAAGTCATCAGTCAGGATTTTAACAGAACCACTTTTCTTAAGAACCACTCTTCTTCCGTCATTGCTTTTATGAACTTTATGAAAGATACAATGGACTATAACATTTATATCCTACATATAATTATACCTGTATATAATTACATGCTATACAATATATGTTAGAAAAAAGAACATCATGCAAAAAATTCAACAAACTCACCATGCGTCCATCCGTGGGACTTTGCCTGTCTGGTTCGCTTGCATGTTGTGTCACTGCAGTATGAATACTTGGGTATACACAAATGCTAACATCATCTCTCTTCAACCTCGGATGATTTGGCTTCGTTTGATTAGGCAAACTGGAGAATCTTCGCTCGTAATCTTCAGATAGAAAGTGAATTGTGCATAAAGTCAAAGGCTCGAAGACCTGTTTTGCCTTCACGAAGTCAACCCAGATTTTCTGTTTTCTCTTTGCTTCAGGTCGATCATCGTTGTAATAAGGAATAGTGTGAACACTTATACCTGAACTTCAGCAAGCTTTATTTGTGCAATTGGCCGCTACACAACTATTGACCGCTACACAACTATTGACCGCTACACAACTATTGACCATCTTTTTTACCAAAGCAAACAAACACAGTATATGTATATGACCTACAGTGAATTTGCATGTGATTTTCACAAGTACCTCGGATGACGTCACAAAATGTACTCGTTTTAGACTCCTTGTGGCTACGGAAGTGGTCCACAAAAAGTGCCTATTTACCAAATTTAAACTGCCATAAAAATTGCAGGATTTGACAAAATTCATTGCTGTTTTCGGCAAAATACTAGAAATCATGCCAAGATTTGATATCACCAAAGAAAGTTTGAAGCATTTGGGACACTTTAAAGATATCTACTAGCTGTTGCATATGCAAAAACAAATGTCAAGGCCAAGAAACTGGATTGCTGCAAGGTTTTTGGCAATAACCAAAATCTTGTGAATCTTCCAAAACTGTGGCATATCCTCATCATCATAACCAATATGTATGATGGCATTACATTTGTATTTGGTGCCACCAATAACAACCCATTTTGCCCTTGCATGAAAGTGATAACATTGATTGCCAAAAGGAGATAACAATAACATACAAGACAATCAAATGAGTATTTATTTAAAATTATCTTATGTAAGTGACACTTGAGTCATAAAATCCAAAGTTAGCTATCCCTTAAATAGTTGAATTTGCATTTTAATACACAAGTACAAGCTGCTGTACAAGCCGTGTTTACAACTTAGTGATCTGATTATGAGCAAAAGGCTTGGAACCGGCAACAGAATTTAATTCCATTTTGCTGTATTTATAATAATTCATGGGCAATTTAGCCAACCATATTGCTTTATTTTGCTTACATGATAAACACTGGATACCTGGTGGAGTATATACGGATCCAGTTGCAGAACTGGATCAAAATTAATTCACCTCACTTTAAGTATTGATTTATTCGTATGAAATGTCATTTCAAGTCCTCCAATTTGGACTGGACTAGATTTCAAGTCCTTGCATTTTGATCCAGTGTTGAAATCTAGTCCAGTCCTCATAGTCGGATTTGAAATATTATGTGAAATAGTTAAAATGTTTAAATTAATACAAAAATACAATTTGATCTACAGTAGGGTATGAACAATAAAAGTAGCCGGATAAAAAATACTTACTGAAACACAAAGGTTTCGACATATGCAGGATATGACTGCTGAAGCAAATTGTACCACTCTAGATTTCCAGCACAGGTTTCGGTGCCTGTAAATATTAACCGTATTAAAATACATCGTATAAGAAATAGAAAGCACTTGAAGATAAGGCATCTGCAGCTTGCTTACCAATGGTGAGAAGACAATATGCACAATTTCCAGTAGTGTGCAATACGCAGTCCAGTGGTCATCATCTTCGGCGATGAATTCGCCAATCAGGCGGCAAAAACAAGCCTAAGCACCACATCTCATTTGCTATAACGTAAATAAGGCCATGCAGTATCTCCAATCATTTTTAAATTATGAACATTATGACTATTTTTATTTTATAGGTGAGTTTTACCACTGCCTGCACGGGCAGGGTAATGCATGTGAGCAGGGCGTTTATGTTTAATCAAGAGCTTTTTATGTCGCTGGAAATGGATCTATAATAGGAGATGATACTGTATTTCAAGTTGTATCTAATCTTACCATGTTGTTTGAGGCTGTTATCATCAGCGATGAGTTTTGTCCTCAAAATTGGTGCAGGTTTGTTAGACTCATTGTGGTACCTGAAATGTTGTATACAAGATTTAAATCAAATCTTATTATTACTGTAATCAAATCTTATTATTACTGTAATCTTATTACTGTAAACTAATTTGTAGGTTCAAATTCTCATTTCTTGATGCTATGTCAACAGGTTACGTCATGTTATGTGCACAAATATATTTGAATATATTTTCCCTTTCCACGACCCTATTAATAATACCAAACCTAATCCTATCCAATCTTAACCCCTAACCCTAGCACAAAGATATAACCAAATTTTGCACGCCTTGTAAACAAGTCTGCAAGCTAGTAGCCTTGTTGTAAATATTTAGAGGTAGGTTACAGTCCATTCTGCGCATGCACAGGCTTTGTTTACATTTTTTGTTTTGATCCACATTAATTATATAAGATGAAGTATATGATGAGTTCTAGGTTCTTATTATATGCAGGGTTTTACTGTGTTGTCTAATTTCATGTCACAAAACAGGCCATAGCAGCTTGTTCTGACAATATATATATGCAAGGGATGGTGCCACTCTTTGTGACACAAGATCAGGCAATCATAGCACCATATGAACTGGGTTGTGTTTCAGATTGCTCTGTGTAGGAGGCAATCCATCCAGGAGAAAGAAAGCTCGGATTTTAAACCCCCAGACCTCGCACCTTTGGGCAATACATGTAGTGACTACATGCTCATTAGAGCTTGGAAATTAGGTTAAATGTGTTTCTATTAAGTGAGCACATTAATGTCATAATTTCGGACTAAGTTAAGTGCCACATTACATGTCAAGTGGCTTTTTTACGTATGTCAGGACTTATATACAATTACAACTTAGGCTGCAACTCTAAAAAGCAATATTTTCGTGTAAAAAATTATTGTACATTATGGAGAACGACGATGTCTCAGTACTTAGTCAAACAGTGCAAAATGTTCAGCCAAGGAATGCGAGGTTTGCTTACCTAATAACTTACAGCCAAGCAGATCTAGCTTTAGTTCCTGAGCGTGAATCATTCGCATTATTAGTGATACATGCATTTCAAAATGCAGATTCTTTGTCAGCCTGCAACATTTTGCAATGGGTTTGCAGCATGGAGCATCATAGTGATCGCGGAGTACACTATCATATGGCTGTTAAGCTTGAATCACGCCGTCGTTGGTTGAAATTTAGAAATTTCTTCGATTCTAACCATGGAATAAAAGTGAATTTCAGTGGAATTCACATGAAGTATTATTCTGCATGGCTTTATGCTACAAAAGACGACAAGGATTATATACAGTCTTTGAATCACCCTGATCTCACGAATGGCGATTTCCCAGTCACAAATAATGCTAGTTTGTGTTTGCAAAGTAACGCCGCAGACAGTGAACCTACTCCCGATTCCCAAGCCGTGGATGGCCACAAGCGAAAACGCAAGAGAATGAGCATTTTTGACGTGTCTCAGCTCGCAGTTTCGAAAAAAACGAAGCCGACTAGAACTTCTTGCTTTGGCAAATGAGCAGAAGAGAGAAGGGAAAAGTGATTTGGCCCAGTTCATTGCCAATCGAGGATCAAAAGCAGTCGAGGAAGCTTTGACAGTTGGCTGGGAGTTGGAAGAGGCGGAGAAAAAGTTGGAAAGGTCGAAACTTACCAGATTCAAGGTTCTGGAAAAAAAGTTGGAAGAGCCGTGCGTGGAAGGATGCCAAGGGAAATGGTTAGTTATGGCCATTGACATCCTAACCAGAAACGGTATCGACGTTATGGTATTTGCGGGGGCGGTATGTGTATTGTTGGAGAAAGGTCATGGAAAGTACCACAACATTTATCTTAAGGGCCCAGCAAATTGCAGTAAGACATTTCTGTTAAACCCACTCAACCAAATTTACAGCACCTTCAGCAATCCTGCTACCACGACTTTTGCCTGGGTAGGAGCCAAAAATGCAGACATTATTTTCCTCAACGATTTCAGGTGGTCTAAGCAGATAATACCATGGCATGATCTTTAACTCATGTTGGAAGGTCAATTAGTGCATTTACCCACGCCCAAAAGTCATTACAGCAAAGACGTTACTCTCTCTAGTGATGTGCCAATATTTTGTATGGCAAAGGAAGAAATCAGCTTCATTAAGGGAGGTGTGCTGGATGCTATGGAAACAGAAATGATGAGAGTGAGATGGAATGTATTTGGTTTTCATGCAGAAATTTCAAAAACCGACCAAGTCGAGGCACAACCATGCGCCAGATGCTTTGCTGAACTAATTATGCAGAGGCAGTAAGACAAGTTTAACAAAAGTACATAAGTGTAGAACCAAATTGTCACAGACTAAAGTTATTTCATTGTGTAGATTTGCATCCGAAGCGCTCACTATTTTCAGATTTGTTATAACAAACGGAGACCAATAGCGACTGTAGTAGAGCACCTTTAGTCTAATGGTGACGTCACACGGTACACAAGTGTGTAGCGTAGAGTTAAAAAATACACAGTTAAATATTTTTATCACTGCTGTACACAGCCATGTGTACCGTGTCAAATTTCTAAACTTTCAAAATAACATTACTTACACAATTTTTTTACAGTTTTATGCAGTTATTTTTATTGAATAGACGGGAGTTTAAAACCGCAGTACGTAATGTATATATTAATATAGTAAAATCGAATATTATTTAGTATTTTGATCTAATTCCTTTTTTCCTTAGTATCGCGGTAATGCGATTAGACATAGTTTCGAGTGTCCGATCAACAAGATCAACACTTAAGTTATCTAAACAGCGACATACTCTGTCATGAAAATTCTGAAATGATTCCTTTGACAATCGCATATTTATGGCTTCTTCTTCTAGCTGCTTCTTTACTACATGGAAAATGTTTTCTATCGGGTTTAAATCAGGAGATCTCGCTGGTATTTTATGCTGTGTCCATTCAATACTATCCAGGGCTAATAAGGCTACTTTGCTATTTTGGCAGGGGCAGTTGTCCATGACAAATATGCGCTGCCTTCCTCTCCTTGGACCAGCTTTAGCGAAGCATAAGTTTAGGTTTTCCTTCACGAAACTGCAAAAAAAGGACCGTCCATTTTCTTGTATGCCTTTCTTAAAATTACGCCTTTACCATATGCAACGGCGACCATGAGATGCAATCGCCTTCCTCCAGGCAAATCTTTACTTCCTTTACTTGTAATCTCTAGTCCTTCACCTCGCTTTCTCCACACACGCGATTTCGGTTGCAGGGCTGTTTTAAGTGGATTGTATTTGTGAACAAATGAAATGCCGTCTAGATAGAATGAGATGTCATGTGTGTAGAACTTAGGAGAGTCTAAGTAATTTTTTTGCATTTTGTGCATATTTGGTTCGAATTTTTTTGTCAGATTCACTTAATAATCTTTTTTTTCTTGCTTGCAAATGGTGATAACCGGCGCGATTAAGATAAAGAGAAATTGTCCTTCGCTTTGCAATGCTTGGATCCAGTCCACTTTCCTGTATAACATCTTTCACGGAGAAGTTCACTGACGTCTTTTGTAACGTCTTAACAGCTCGCAATAGTAATCTTTCATCCCTTTCGTTGAGACATCTTGGTCGTCCAACTCTACCATTTGAAATTTTAAGCACCAACTTCCGACGCAATTTCGTGTTGCAGATTTTATGAACCACTGACTTAGACACTCCACATCGCACAGCAATTTTTCTATAGCTCAGTTCAGTTTCATTTTTGTACAAACGAATTAACGCTGTTGTTTCAGGGCAAAGCTTGTTGACCATTTTTAGAAATAATTAATTAATAATTACATGTGTTGAACTCATTTGGTTTATTTCGGTATATTTTATTATATATTATAAGTTTTATAAAGGTTTTTTTTTCTTTACGTAACATAATATGAGACACGCACACAAGGCATCAGTGTTCTCCGATCTCATGATGCTCTTCTCATAGGATATGACATAATATGAACAACATTGAAAACATTGTGCAACACCCCCACTTGGTTTCATGAACTAAAGTTATTTACATTTTTTTTAACTTTACTTAACTACTAAAGCTTCACATGTGTTAATTACATGCATGCCCACCCCCACTATCAACCTAGCCAAAAAACTAACAAATGCTAATTACATGGATTGTAACCCAAATAGGATGGGTCTAAACCTGTCCAGTTTAACTTTGGTAGCTGGTTTAGTAAGTATGTCTGCCACCATATGTTCTGATTGACAGTAAGCAATGTCTATTTTACCACTTATTAGTATTTCTCGTAAGAAATGATACTTAATGTCAATATGTTTGCATCTTTGTCTACTTACCGGATTTTTACTTAAGGCTATTGCCCCTTGATTATCCTCATATATTTGTGTGCATGTATATATTTTGCTATCCATACTGTTAAGTAACTGCATCAAATATAAACTTTCCTGAGTAGTGGCTGCTAAACTTACATACTCTGCTTCACAAGTTGTAAGCGCAATTGTGGGTTGCTTCTTAGACTTCCACAATATGGGAGGACCATTCTCAGTTAAACTAAAACAGTACCCATGGAGGAGATTGCATCTCCAAGCATTCCTTGTTCTGCAGCAAAGAGAAAAATAAGTACGCACTGCGTACATGTGGCTAGCCTATTCAGCCTGTCGAATACAGCTAGAGTTCACATTGTCATAAACATTTATCACACACATTCGTTGTGATACAAAATTAATAATACAAAATAAAACAGATGCAGTATCTTTCTTACAATGCCAATAAATGGCTACAATCACTCGATTTAAAAGCAATGGCTTGTAGCAATGGTGCAGCCAACAATATTATCGAGTCACACTTTAATAATAAGCATATATTCAGCAACTAATGTATTGATGTCACTTTTATTGTTTTTCAAAATTTCACTAATATGTAATTCAACACTAAAATTTCATCACATAGGTTTCTTGTTATTTAACAATTATTCGCCGAAGGCGAGGTGATTATCGGTGAATAAAAACTGAGACGAAGTCGAGGTTTTTATTCACGATAATCACCGAGCCTGAGGTGAATAATTGTTTTAGTATAATTTCATAGGTGATTATATGGAAAAAATAAAAAATACACATTTCTTCGTTATTTAATTGACAAAAAGGCTTCGGCCGCCATTTTGAAAATCGCTTAGGTGATTATCACGTAATAATCACCTCAACGGCAACCAATCAGCGTGGAGAATTTTCAATAATCACCAATGTAATTATACTAAATAAATATATTCTGGTGTCTGGTTTACAAGTTATTAGCTTTTCTTGATTTGCTGGCATCGCAGATTTCATAAAACCTTTAACACAATCATTAAGCTGCAGAGCTTTCCCACTGGCACTGACAAGTAAAATTGTTTGGTGTTAAACAAGTAAAAATGTAGGGCGCAATGGGTTAAATTCAAAGTTCTTCATTAATATAATATTTAATACTAGATTTCTAAACATTTTAATTTATTTATTGTAAGATCTATTAAAAGCATCGTAATTTATAATGAACTCATCCAATCAATTACGTCATCAGTCATCACCACTAACACTTTTGTCTGATAGTTGTATTGCCCTGATACTTGCATATTCTGATCTTCCTATATTATCCAATATTATCACCAGTCACCATATTATCAGCAAATTGTCCAGAATATGTGTTGACATGGTTGTTTGAAGTACTGTAGCTAGATGTCAGTCATGCATCACTATGATTTTGAATTGTGCTTTTATCTGCAAATGAAATATTGTAAAAGATGCAGGTATAAATTTAAACAACATTTAACTCTAGCTATAAAAGTATGAACATGCTACTCAATTGACACTGAGCACTCATACTTTTGTATGAACATGCTACTCAATTGACACTGAGCACTGTTATTAAATGCTGAAACACGCGTGTCAAAAATGCATCCAAAAGCGCCAATATGCGATACGCGGTGGGCAGCGGTTTTCGTTGCAAAAGTATCTAAAACATGCAAGTTACATGAAGTATACAGAGCGAAACTTTCAAAATGGCGGGCGAACAGAGTGGAAAATTTAGGACTATTGACGTAGTTTTACAAGAAGTTGTTTGCCATAATGCTGGAAATGATGGGAAAAGCGATGGGGCGAGGAAGATAAGGGATGCCTTGTGCACAGTGGCCGTAGAATCGAAGCTGGACTCCGACTGAAAGTCGTTCTGCCGATCTCTCAGTTGGCATATTAATAACATGGCATGCTGCGGAAATTTTGGCTAGCTCCACAATGCCCTGCATTGTTTCGGCATGAATCGAGATTATGGCTGTCGGCAATAAAAGCGGAGTATTAGACATCCATTTCATGGTGATATATATTGAGATATAAAGATATTCCCTTAGAGCTATTTTCCATGCTGGGATCAGAGATTGGTGAAAACCACTCCTGAGTATTGTGAGCCTTTTTGCTTGCTTGGGAAAAACAAAAATAATTATTTATAAACAGTAAGATTTCTCTTACTTTTATACAGCAATGCTCTAAAATCAGTAAAATGTAAATACAGCAAGTAAAATATTGTTGCATTTCAGAGCATTGTCCTTTAAATCACAAATACCCCTTTGGTCTAGAAGCCGCACTCTCATAAAAAATAAATTCATGAACTAAAGGTTTCCTGGACAGGGAAGGAGTTGTGACATAAATATCAAAAGAGTGTATTCCAAGGAAGACAAATTTTCAAGGAATATCTTGATTTATTTCACTATAAAACAGCATTCTACAATATTGAATGAACTAGGAAATGTTTCTTTTTCTCACCTGCAATATTGATTTCATTTCTCATGACAAAACATTTGCCAGAAATGATTTATAGCATACCACCTGCTGGCAGCCATAATCATGTCACATGTTGCAACAGTGGTAAGACACTGAATGTCATGACAACAACATGGCTGGGAATATGTTTGAATCTATTCATTTCTAAAAACTAGACCCTTATTGCACACATTGGACACAGTTTCTTTTTTTGAATGATTTTATTCATTGTTAGTGGGATATAGATAAATATGTAGACCACTGTTTGTTTATGATGCTCCTCTTGTTTGATCGCAGTGGGAATCGAACCCACGACTTTTGGTTTTCTTACCGACTTGACCCCATGCATGTATGGCTCAGTTGGTAGAGCATTGGACTAGCAAACCGAAGATCGCGGGTTCGATTCTCACCGCTGTCAAGCAAACTCTTCTGCTTGCCCGGTGTGAACACACTCAAAGTAGCATCAGTACCAGTGTATGCGACACCTTATAATAATACAATGTTCTACCTATCAGGATGCTAGCATGTGTATATTTTATTTCTATTAATATTTTCACACTGAGAACAATAAAATGCTGACATTGCATTATTTGATGATTGTAGTTTGATATCTTAACAGCCAAATCATTCTTGAATTCCTGGGTGTATTCCTGCAAAAACATGCAATAATTATAAACAAAATTATACATATTCTACAATAATTATAAACCCAATGCCCAACCCCATCACTCCATCTCCCTGTCAGGTGCACAAATCACCATAAATTTGTTGTTACGAGAGAGAATACCGAGCACTGTACGCCCAACGGATATTGACGGTGTTTCACAAGTTACCATCACGGTTGAATTCCCGTCGAGAACTGTACGAAAAGAGCTAAGCACAGAACTATCATCCATTGGTACTGCCCTTGTATTTGGAGCAGATGGTCGTATAGCTCGCGCTGTTATGAAAAATCCAATAATAAACAGGTCGGTTGTGAAATTGGTTCTCAAAAAGCTAGGAAAAGAATTAAAAGATCTGTGCTCTCTGAAAAACCCTTCAATTCTCAGGAAAAGCGCTAAAGCCGACATATTGAACTTTTGTTTGGAGAAAGTGTGTATTGAGTTGAAAGAACGCACTCCACTATTTTACGGAGTTTTGATGACCTGTGCGAATGCTAAAAAGGAAACTACATGGCTTCCTAGCATAGTCGTGGCCGCATCTGTGTTGTTAAAGCAGAGAAATACACATATGAATACCTTTGCAACTGTTGTCAGTTTGACTGTTAAGAACAGATCTACAGAAGTATTATTAACGATTATAGCTAGTCAATTTCTGGCATTTTTTGCATACAAATGACAATATAAAACAAGAGCCGTATTGACTATTGAACAGTCACTGGCACTTCCTATTCGGCTATATTGGTTACCGTAGTTATGAAAAGGTAAAACTTTAAAAGCAGAACCTATCTTTAAAAACGTATTTATGACAATATGTGCATAATATATGAAATTTTCAATAACACTCTTATCCAGTGTATATGTGTCAATTTCATGTACTCATATCGCGAGTTGTCAATTTCATCTCAAAATTTCATAAACATGGAAATTATGGATTTATAAATAAGATATTTTCGTTGGATTATAAGAATGTAGAAAAGTCATTTTCATTTCAATTTGCTTATAAATATTTTCTGTAATCAGCATTATTACAGAATTCAGTGGGACAATTGTTTTTTGTGTTTATAATTTATTTCTTCATCGTATTACTGTATATCCGGTTTGACTGTAAATAATAGAATTAATTTGTAGAATTAACGACCCAATTGCAATATTATTCAAATGCTGTTGTAATTTTTAGGCCATACTTCAAAGATTCAGCAAGATGAAGCTATCTTCATCAAATC
>CACRXK020000607.1:0-74241 GCA_902702795.2 Paramuricea clavata
TGCACTCAGAGTAACATCGCAAGCATATTATTCACCTGAGTACACAACACCAACACAGAAAAATTCATATTAGTAAGAACACATTGGTATAGAAGGAAGTAGATACTGTTCCGAAATATCACTTACTCGAACCGTCCTGACCGCGTAGCTCAGTTGGAAGAGCATTGGGCTAGTATTCCAAAGGTCGTAGGTTCGAATCCCACCGTGGCCGGTCATATTTTTCAAACACATGCATGTTATAAGGGAGGCATTCACCCCCCTGGAACATTAAATTTCAATTCAGAACATGGCAAACTGAAAAATCCCTTACGCTATAATTAACCTGAAGTGAAACCTCTGTATGTAAGTACTCTGTGATGGGACTATAATGTACTACAAGTGCGCAGACTATTCTTAGCAGACATGCGTAATAATATTTCACAGACTGTACACACTTTTTTCTAACCATACAGTATGGCAGGAAATAATGATGGATCTTGGCATCCAGGCTTAGCTGGCAGAACATTTTAGGGAATTACATACATGCATAATGCTACAGGCACAGAAAATAATTTATTAGGAAGAGTACTATAGTGAGCTCGGCACACTAACGTTGACCCCAAAACTTAGGATCCCATAGCAGAAACAAAAATATTATTCCTTGCTATGCATATATACAAGCACTTGATGAAAGTAACACGCAACTACATTCTATGCATACTGTATAAGAAACGATTGCATGTGATTTAAATTTACATGTATAATAAAACATGTCAACAGACAACAAAAGGTGGGAAAAGTATCGGAACCCAGAAATGTTTTGGAGATCTACATTTTTGCAGAAATTTTCACAGATATTTTTTTATGTTTGATAGCTGTAACTAAGTCTGAAAATTACACTCAATACGTAAATTACAACGGAACAGTTTGGAACAAGAATATTCAGTACAGCCTGCAATAGGAAATTTGTTTTTAATCCTGTAAGTGACTGTATAACTATATACTTCAGAATTTATCTTGTATGCCTGATCAGTCTTAAAGACATACAATGCTTCACACGACAATATACATTATGATGAACATAATCCGCGTAAAGTAATTTTATATAAAATTATATTGTTATTTTATATATTGTAGCCTAATATTTTGCAGAAAAGTTTTAACTCTAAACCCAGCTCCCCAGTAAGGAAAAACATTTTCCACCTCTGGGGGATTTGGTTGATATATATTTGGAACGGCACTGCAAAAATGTTAACAGTGGGTGCTTATATATATATATTAAAGGGGCTCCTGGAGTTACTCAATTCCATATGACCATATAACAATTTTATAGGAATAAATCTTTGTGATCATTAGAAGGGTTATTTATATATTGCGTCATACTCCATGTATACACCCAGACATTCCCCAGGGCAAAGCTCGAGCTCAGACAACATTGTTTTCTTATTATTACTGATATCACCATATCAGCATGGTTGTCTGTTAATTTGTCTCATTTTAATACATTCTTCACACCTATTATACTCATCACATGATTCAGTATGTGCTATTATTACCAGCAAATAAATTGAAGAGCTATCATATACTTCAATTCAATTTGCATAGTAAACTGCATGTAGGAATCAATATCCAACTTTTGTGTTGGATTAAATTTTGTTATAGACTAAATAGGTAGGTTCAATTTAAGACAGATAATAAGAATATCTACTAAATGAATACTGTCTGTTTAAATTCAGTGTTATCTTGAAACATCGCGAGTTTGGACTTCAGATTTCGTGGTTGCATTATGGCTTTGCATTATATTTACAATTGAATTGAATGATTTAACCGCTCATGACAGGGCTCGTTAATTTCATAATATAGTGATACTGATATGATGATTTTTGGTAAATTTCCAATGTCCTAATTATGAAGTGCTAATGACATCACTTGTAATGTGTTGCTTATGTGATTGTAATATTTGCATGGTGCCCCAATTGGGTGAACATCTACAATACAACATACAATGAAAATATGAAATGCACCCACTGCTGATCTTATTTGCTTGGTACTGTGCATGGTTTATCATGCGGCTGAGCGTGTTATACATAACTTGGCGTTTTAACTTTGGTTTTGAGAAATACTATTTGTCTAAATATCGTCAGGCTGTTACAAAGTTAAGAATGTCAGCACATAGATTACTGGTTGAAATTGGGCGATACAACAATGTTTAATTCATATACAGTGATATACTATATGTATAAACATTGTGATCTGAATGAGACTGGGGACGAACGAAATTTTTAATTATTTGTCATTCCCTCATTTCTCATGAATTATTATTGAGTTTTTTTAATTAAACTTATATAATGCCTAATTGCCAATGCAAGACAGAACAATTTTTGAAACTCGTCAAACTAGGCTTATCAGTACTAGGCTATCAGTGTCGGCGGTTCCTTAGTATTGTATTCTTTTAAGCTATAGTACATGAACAGCTTATTTAATGGTATAGATAAATCAGATAAAGATACAAATGCATCTAAATAATCAAGCTTACCAACTATTTTAACGGGATCGTTTCAACCGACAAAATCGAAGGCTAAAGTTTTTGTAATTCAGGACAAGATATCCATATCCGATTTATAGATATTGACAAAACATTCATTTCATTTCGTTTGAATTTTCTCATGCATTATTAATGAGCATGTACCAAATAAATGGTTGAATGTAAATTCTCATAAAAATGATATCGTACCAAAACGACTCAGTGATACTATCTGAAAATCATGTCTCGTTTCATGACGTAGCTATAGTATTACTGATACCTGCTGAATCTTGGCAAATTTCCAGTGTTGTAATTATGAAGTTTTAATGAAATCACTTGTTTTTAATGTGTTGTCAATCTGCTAGGCAAATTGGCACCATACCCTCTTAATTCCAGCTATACACCTCGCCTATATACTGATACTATCTGTATTTATCTATATTTCAAGGCGTGCATGTTAATATGCAATGCACGTGTATGATCTTGTTAAATAAGGAGTGGCAGATCTCTGTCTCAGCGCCATTCAATTCAGTCATGCATAGGTGATTAGTGTTGATTTGTATTGCATAGTATAATTGACTTTGCAATATTTGAAGATGTGAAATAGATAAATTTGACATCGTTGGCTCGCATTACCCTTCAGAGCCGTTTACACTTGAAATCGCCAACGACATATGAAACCGCCATTGTAAACACCCTGCGATTTAACTGCAATTTCAGTGCAACTTTACGGCAGCAAGCTACAAACAATTCAATCGCGTGCTCGAAATTTTTCTTTAGAGGTACTGATAATTTACAATAGCTACTGAAAAAATCCCCTTCAAATTTGTAATGCTCGGACCCTAAAAGTGGGCAGGGTCATTGCGATTGGGGTGTGTGGGGCGGGGTGCATCCCCCAATAATTGCTCTCAGGTAGAATTTCAGTAGATTTTCAGGTAATTCTCAGGGCATGAAAAAGTGAACTCTATGCTCTGAATAAGAATTAGAGTTAACAATCGACCAACTAAAGACATTGAGACGCGTCGTGGCAGGGGGACAATTGCCAAATCCTTTCTGACGATCTGGAGACTCAAATTTCCAAACTGATTTTCTCAATTTTCTAGTCGCATTAAACTGTAAGTAACAATACTTATCTTCATTGTTAGGCAATACTAAAATATTGAAATATTGGGCAGGAAAAACTCTCAGTGAAAATGCCATTACCGACTGTCTAGAGACTTCAAATTAAAAAAAAATTTTGTCGACACCAACCATGGTTGCGCCTCGCAGGCGCCACAAAATCAGGTAAAAACGTTAAGTTGGAAAAATTCTGGTAAATCTAACCTCCCCCCCCCAAGGCAATATCCTGGCAACAGCCCTGAAAGAAGGGGGGTTAGCGCTGGCTAAGCTGGATTGACCAATACACAGCGGCCCAATCTTGGGGTAGGGGTGTTTCAGGGTAGTGGGCGGTATTCAATAGCAAGAATATGTCATGTAAAATAGTCATAGACAAATGTATTCAACCCAATACACAACTTTAGATAACGCACGTACATATAATAATCATTGTCGTTCTAGTATACAGAAGTATAGAATAGATCAAAGTAACTAAGCTTTAGAATTATCTACGTGAGTGAATAACTCTTATACATAACCTTTGTTCTACTCTATGGCTATGCTTCTGTAAACTAGAACAATAGTAACTAATTTATCCAATGACTAATGTTGTTTTAAATTGTTGGGCGCGGACGAAAATTACTTTGTGTAAATCCAGCCACCCATGCAAGAAAATAAAGTGCATTATTATTAATATAATCCACCTTTGACGTAGAAAACTTTTTTTTTAAATCCAGTAATCATACTAGCTAAACCGTAAGTCCTACCTAATTCAGACTCGAAAAGTACGTCAGAAAAGCGATAAACTCTTTAAGCAAGATTTGTATGCCCGCACTCTCATTCGTTAGAGCGTTAAAGTAAACAAATTCAGACACGATCAATACTGACACCACATAGCTAGTCCTCAAATTGTTTTTCGAACAAACACTTCACTCAGTGTTGCTGTGACCAATTACACCTTTACTGCATTATACTAAAATACAAATTGCGCAATAAATTTAATAGTCGCAAAGTGTCCACCACTCCACCTCTGCGCGCAACTGAATATATAATTAATTTCCTGCAGTTGTCTGAATATGATTTCGTCTTGAACTGTTTTCAACTGAGCCGGATCCAGGAGGTATTCTAAGAATTTTTCAATGGTACACACTTCAGAGAATGGGTATGCAATTTGATGAAATTTGGAAGTGCTCATTTTCATCGGTGGTGAAGAAACAGTAACCACATCAGTTAAACATTTTACGCAGGTGCATGCAGGCATCCTCCTTTGGGAAATTTTGAAGTCTCTGAAATGCCATTTCCTCTATTTTGGGAAGATTTTATACAAATTATATAGGTAGCAGATCCCAATTTATGAACTGTCTATTCTCTATTTTAGAATATTTATACACATTTGAAAAATGACTATACTATTGTTTTTCACGGGTTCCTTGTCAGTAAGAATTGTTCAAAATTTTCCTTTTGACTTTTCCTGTTCCTTATCATTAAATTAAGCCTAACGTAACCGGCGTAAGCCATATTGTTCAACGTTAATAACTTAATAGAGTTGCAAAAAGTGTTCAATCTTCCTCCAGTTAAATTTTCAGGATTTAATACCTTACTCAAAAAATCTGAATTAGCCATTTTTCAATTTGCAAAATATACGATTTATCAGTGTCATTCAAAATCGGCTTCTTATTCCTATTATCGACTCGCATTTAGCATTGATCAGCTGGTTAATTGCCTTGTGCTTACATACACATAGACTGTACAGACTGTCTATAGCAGATGTATATTTTACGATTGCTACAAAAATGTGGTCCCTAGAAATTGTGTTCCACATTGGACCTCACATATGGTAAACCTTCCTCAGGGGGGGGGGGGGATACTCATCTTCTTGTGCAACTAAACGTTACGTTATAGCACTGTCTTGTACTATATACCAAGTTAAAACTGAAAATTTCAAATCTCCAATACTGCACCGTGCACTCGTTTAAATCAATACTGCACAAAGTGTGCAATATTGCACACTAAAATGGGCTGTGCCCGGATCCGTGTGACCATGGGCCTATGTGGCCATGCATATATAGTAAGAAAAACTCTAGCAAAAAAAAAAAATGATTTACACTACTTGACTTGTGCTACCATTTTGGGTGTGGAGGAGTTATGAATGTTCAGACGAGGTTTCACATACTCGGAACAGTCACGACTCATCTACTGACTACTCGTTCAGTAACTATGATCAGAAGAAGAAATTCGCACTGAGAAATCGCAGCAAACATTGCAGTCGCGTGTAAGCGGGCGTTAACACAACCTTCATTACAGACCTGGAAATAATCGTGGGGACGTCGTTCCAAGAAAGGAATTTTAATTTGGTTGCAGAAAGTTTTGGGCTGGTTATTATTAAGTCAGTATATTTGGCCCCGAAAGTCTTTGGTTCCCTTGATCATACATTAAAAACTCCTTGAAACTGGATTTTCTTTATCGCACATTCACACACTGAAATACTATTCTTGAAATTTCCTTGAAAATGGAAACACGGGGTATATGTTAATATATTGCTTTTAGTAAAGACGCCAGACAATGTTCAGTGATTCTTCTCTCTTTCTCATCTTAAACATCCTTCCATCCCCGGCACATGCATGAGACCGATGGATCTCGGATAAAATCACTGGAATAAGAGCATTTACTACGACTTAATTTGATATGCTAACATTAGTAATACGCATACAATTTATATGCATATGGCCTGGCCGAAAGCTAAAGGTAAAATATTCCGTTTAATTACTGTAATTCCGATCAATTCAACGGGTTTTGCCTAGCAACTGTATATATGATGGGATATCCGTAAGTTCTGTTAAATGTAATCTAACCACCGTGTTTACAAAGAAATTATTTGCCTCTTGCGTAGGATCCAATAAAGAAAGGCTGAAATTATTTCCAAGTCTGACCTTCAATCAGCCATCATACTGATCATAGATCATGGTTATTATGCAATTAACGTGCACAAGACAGGCCGATTTGGGACGCGTGACTACAGTCTAGATTCATACGGAAACAGATGAAAAAACAGAACACTTTAAAAGCAGGAAAGATTATATAGATGAGAGGAAATTGTTGTTGCACTCGAAACAATAAAAGATACTTCGCTATAGAATGAGGTTGAAATAACATGCCGCACTTAATTTTGTCAAGTTCTACAGTTAAACTACATCCCTGTTTCCTTACTGTTTCCAATTTCCATACTAATTTTCATTTTTGGCATCTCGCTCGATATAACTAAATGGTAATGGACATTTAGACGTGCAACTCGCCACATTCTGCGAACTGGCTTGGGGCGATATGTTATGTTAAATAGCATTACCAGAAAATCAGCTAGCATGGACTGCTTCTCACTCTCGTTCATCTATTTCATGCTTCTGTGGCATGTTACGTGAGTCAAAAGCTTGGCAAAATAGACTGAAGAACACGTTCTCAGTTTTACAGTGAATAGGGTTTACATAAAATCAGTCCGTGCCAGATATTGCGTTTTAAGTTACAGCAAAAATTCCCGTGTGTAATGACGTGTACGTGGCCTTAATATAGTGTCCATCGCTGACACCACATTATAATAATTCGCGCGCATTCCACATTATTTTCGCTTTTCCTATTTACCTTGGATTAACTGACGAGCAAAATTAACTATTCGTAGAAAATCCGATTTTCTCAAATCCTAATTTCTATTCATGCCAAATTCCCATGCGACTTAACATATAATACATAAGCTTGATTGACAAGTGCGAAAACTCACAAGTGAGGTGTGAAAGTTTGATAGGTGATTAAACCATCAAACCCGTGCCAAGACTGATAAAATTTGTACATACGAATGTATTATTAAATGATCACCCAAGGCTAAAAGGCGAATGGCCAAAGATTTACTGATACGATTCAATACATTATCTGGGAAAAATCTGGGTTGCTATATTCTATCAATCGCAACCATATCAACACTTGATTCTTAATCTTTCGTCAGATACGATTATGCAAAGATGCGGCGAAGAGATTAGGAAATGCAGCTCAATATTTTGAGAGACAACTTGTCTGCAGCTGTGAAATTTTAATACCACCAATGTAAGGCTGTAAGCTTGCATGTTTGTATATGTTATAAGACCCGTTTCAGACGGCGTACTTTTCATGGTCCTATATCTAACTTAATTGTATTAGATGGAGCGATCAAGAACGTCGCATAAAATATAATGTTGCAAGGTTGGGGCGCATTCGCGAAAAAATCCTAAATAAAACATTAAATACAAGACGGCTAGCCTAATATACTAACAAATTTCAAAAAGGTTGAGTTAGGTTTGGCACATAAGTGGAACGGCTTATGAATCAATGTCGCTCCCAGCGTCGCATAATGCGACAGGCTCTGCCGAGTTTTGTGCATGTTTCGTAACATGCATTCAAAACAGTCGAGTATAATATAACACTTGCATGTTCATATGACAACATTCACAATTGGCATACAAACTTATATAGAGAAAATGATGCCTTTTATTTCAGTGGACAATTTTTTACTACTATCTTCAGCGGTTTTCTCAACCAGCACGAGATGTATTTAAAAGATAGCTATTAAAATGTACCAACTAGAAACTGAGCTAAAACAAAGTAATTTTGAGACAAGTATACAAAAAGATTGTATAGCCTGTAGGTTTTCCTTTTCATCGCAAACTACGCGACATAAAAATTGAACTGAAAAATTTGCAATTAGTAATTAATAAAATGCCGGGATGTCTATATAGACTATAGTCTTAGTACTACCCTTATTTTTGATTATACCAAATATCCCCAGGTTTTCTGCAGGTATACCCAGGTTTCCTAGCATAATAGCACGTACAGGTTTCCTAGCATAATATTCTATAGTATATAGTTCAATAAGAGATGGATCTTACTTATTGTCTATAGGTCTCTGTTAGGAGAACAGTTTATATAGAGCTGATAGTATATATATACTATCCAGTATAAATAAAGTTAGCCGCTTAATTAGTTTAGGTTTCGTCTGTACTGACACTAGACTGAATAAACGATCACCCTTACTAGATCTATAACTATAAGGACTGGAGAACAGTTTTGAACTGATAGAGCTATCAAGTATAAATATAAAGTTAGCTTAGTGTAGGTTTCCTCCTGTCAATAAAGCTAGGATGACCCTCACTGGACCTCTATAGGGAGAACAGTTTTTAATAGAACTGATTGAGTTATCCAGTATAAATAAAGTTAGTTACCATGCATGTAATAAGGTTTTAACCTTTTTAAACTATGGAGTATGGACCCATACATGCAATCTTATAAATTATTCAAGACAGTTGCCTATGCATGGTCTAAATTAACAATAATTGATGCACGCTTTATATACATAGCTAAGTTTGCTACTAAGTTTAGTCTAAGTACATAGCAACTATAATTTTGGCTGCGATTATTGTTTTTTTTCACGGTCCATTCACAACCGCATGTGGTAACGACTATGCATGTGATTTGTTTGCAAGAATAACAACGTTTCTTGCTCGCAGCTTGGTGCCAAGTTTAAAATAGAAAAAATACGACAAAAATAGAATAAGAGCAAATCTGCTGTCTAAGACATTTATTTAATGGTTCCCCATTTCCTTGCTACGGACCAATAATTAATACTAATGATATAGTTTTTAAACAAATTATATTTTTCTGGAAAGCTCTATCAGTTCTAAACTGCATGCATGGTCTCCCCACAGTTCCAATAAGGATCATCTCTTATTGATTTAGTGTCACTTTAGAGTTTGGGAGGAAACCTCAACTAAACTGACTTTATTTATACTGGATAGCTCTATATAAGTTCTAAACTGTTCTTCCTAGAGGTCCAGTATATAGGGTCATGTTTTATTGTTACTATAGCTAGGAGGAAGCCTGAACTAAACTATGACTTCATTTATACTGGATAACTCTATAATATCCGTTCTATCATAAACTGTACTCTCTAGAGGTCCAAGTAGAAAGAGCCATATACTTTATTGGTCAAGACTCAAGTGTTGCTGCTGGGAGGTATTAAACAGCATATTGCATAAACAGGAGATCCATCAAGGGGGACTGAGTCCAGACTCGGTAGTTTTGTATCATTGACATATGAAAGAACTTCAAGTGTTTTGGAGTGAAATAAATCCAAAAATAGGTTAATTTAAGATATGTAAACAAGGATATAAGCTATTATAACCGAAATAGATCTGACCGCACAAAGGCCAACATATATTACAATGTCAATGAGATACCAAATGATGTTAAATTTTCATATAAGATTGCTAGAGTTCATGAAAATATATTAAGCCATATTCGGAGGTTTGTGTGAGATTTAGGAAGAAATTAAAGCATTATAGATTCTTCGCTGCAAGATTAATGAATGCTGGTATATATAACTGAACTTGGAGATAAAAATAGCCGGGACTAGGATGCAAATTTTAAATTAAGATATTTTTATTCTCTGCATGTCATGCAATTTAATTCAAGTTGTCGGAAAGCCTGTTTGAGTTCTAAAATTAACCAAATTACCATTAGCTGAAGGCAAAGTGATTAACCAATTGCTGAAGGCAAAAATTGACTGCTTTAAGAGTAATTATTATGCTATACTGGCATGAATAGATCATGATTGTATGACACTTTCGGCAGCGGCTTGAAAGTATTTCTAATAAGCTCTCTTCTTTGTGTAATAAATTATAAAATATTTGTCCTGAAATTTTGGCATATTTATCAGGTTGAAATGATGTGGTAATGATTTTAGTAATCTGTACTTGATTACTATGATCCTAACATAGACAAATTCGGGTAACGTTGTTTACGTCGTTGCTACCCAATTCAGAACTTTAGATAACTCGCATGCCTAGTTACTATTGTTCTAGTTTGCCGAAGCATGCTCGGAAGCATGCATATAGAATAGAATGGAACAAAGGTAACTAAGCACTAGAGATATGTATAAGGTTATTCGCTCATTTAGATAATTTTAATGCTTATAAACTTAGTTATATCTTTGTTCTAGTCTATGCTTTTGTGCATGCACATGTGAGTTACTCTGAAGTCAGTTGTGAATTGGGTATAAATTTGAATGAATTAGCGTCGATATATTCGAACCTTTTATATGAATTTAAGTCCTTTCTTCAAATTAAAAAAACGCTAACATGAAGGATTACTATAGAACCAAGAATTAATACTGGAATTCCATGATTGTTTATTATGTTGCATACACCCTCTACCCCTTGTCACCCTTACCTCGCGCTCGTGTAACCCCTCCTCCTTTGTGAGTATAATCGTGATATCTGTAGGCGTAGCCCAGCCCTAGGGGCTAGGGAAAGTTTGGGCCGGACAGCTTATCCAGTGAATAAGTGAACAAGTAGATAAGCCCAAAATAGTAAACTGACGTATACTGCATCGGAAATGTTTTCGCCCGTCACTTTGATTTTAAGTAAATGATGCAAAGCCCAATCGAAGTACAATAGTGATTATGGGTAAATATCAAGATTTTTTGAGAGGCATCTCACTTGATTAAACTAATGTTGAAGGATTTTGTACAAGAAATTAGTAGAGTGTAAATCTTCACATTTATTAGACCTAACCAGGTGCAACTAAGGCCAAATAAAAATAATAGTTGGTTTCAGGTTTCCGACCGACCTGTCAAAAATATGACCGACCATAAACATTTTATTGAGTCAGACATTTCCCAGTAGAGATCATCTTTTCGTAAATAGCAGAATATATGAATAGTCATCAGACTCATTTCAGTCACCAGATTTGTCTACATGCAATTTTTCTCTTGTTTGCTTATAATTTAATAATTATCTAGTCATGTTAAATCGTAGTTTTACACAAAGAACAGTTGAATAAAATATTAAAAACATACATTATTCTCAGTATCTGACATGGGATCTACGGCTGAAAAAAGGTGAAAATGCCTTCATGCGTTTGTTTCTTGCGAAACACATGTGGCTTGCATGTACTGTAACATGTTTCTTGTGAAACACATGTAAAAACAATAAAAACTAAGAGTTTATAATGAGTTTTAACTTATATTTATTGCATACTTGAGATGATAATTTTTTAAATAAAATGTTTTTCCGACCTACCTACCCATATAAAACATGGCTGTGAAACCTGAAACAAACTATTTTTTTATTTGGCCTAAGAAAAATGCAATGATTTGGATTCTTGCACTTCACTTGGTGGAATTAATATTAGAATGTTAGGGTTTGTAATCCAAGTGAGAATATATACATTTTAAGACCTAACCAGGAACTACGACTGCGAAATATGCAGCACAAGGTCCTCTGGTAGGAATTGAACCTACGGCCCTGCGATTCCGGTGCAGCGCTCTAACCAACTGAGCTACAGTCGTTCCTGGCTAGGTCTTAAAATGTATATATTCTCACTTGGATTACAAACCCTAACATTCTAATAAGAAAAATGCAACTGTTCTTGAATTGCACATGACGTCATGGCGGCCATGTTGGAGGAACGCAAACAATATCATTAACAGCTATTGTATTTGGGCGTGTTTTCCTCCAACATCATGGCCGCCATGTCTTTGTTGTTCACACGCCTCCCGGTCTTAAAGAAATGTTCGCACGCCTCCCGGTCTTAAACGGTAATTTTTAATTTAAATTCTGTTTCATTTTAGATTTTAAATGTTAAAATCTTTTTATTTATGTCTAAACGGTACGTCTAGTGTATTTTTTGTTTGTTTCAATTGCATTAAATCGTTAAATATAGCCATGTTTTTTTATTACAATTTGGTATTTAAATTCCTCGCCATCTTTTTGTGCCCCACGCATGCGCAGACGTTTTTCCGCGGTGTTGATTTACACTACATATACGTTTTGCCTAAAACTGCCCCATGCAACCTGCTTACAACTTGAGTTGTATTGTGTAAATCAAGCACACAACTCACCTACGTCAAATCGGCTTTTACAGGGAATTTATTATAAGGAGTATACGAATTTTGTATAGAGGAAAAGACAGTCTCGATCATTTATGTCTAAAATTGTAGTGTCTTCATTAGGCGGATTTAATGTCCCACCGTAGCGCCTGAAAAACTCAAGGGATGACATCATCCCTACCGCCATGCATTTCTACATCACCTGCATGTAATACAAGTCTTAGGGGCAGATTGACAATCACCCCCAGATCACCTCGTCAGAGCAAGCACGTTTCACCTCTGAATTCGTGGGCCGGTTGGGTTATGGCTACGGACTCGTGTGAAAAGAGTCTGCCAACGCTCTGCCGAAAGTCGTGAAGATTCTCAAGCCGGGTGCTCCGGTTTCCTCCCACAGGGAAAGTTAACAGGGTGGGTTAGGCTTTCCATGTCGGCCTGTTTTAGAATGGCAGGCGCATATATGGAGGGTCATATCCCCATGTTTCGTGCACGAATATGTTTCTCTTTGATCTTAAGCCCAATCACAAACCTATCCGTTAGGAAATAACAACATGAAAACGAGGCCATTGGGGCAAGAATGCAATAAACAGTATAAGTGTATTGTTGTAAAGATAAATAGTTTAGGCTAATAGGATAATATAAGTAAGCGTAATTCCTGATGTAATTGGTCACTGAATGCATGCATTTCCACCTTCGCATCAGCGTAAGCCAAAATTACTGCGGAGGAGGATATATAGCGACTATTTTGTAGGCGTTCCGGAGAATGTCGCAAAATCTGTCTCCCTCTAAGTTCAGTCGCGCCGACGCGCCGCATAACATGTCGCGATGCAAAGTACTTCAGCTGGCCAGCACTGTCGTCCGAGAGTCGCTTCAATGACGTATGAACATTTCCTGGCTAGGGTGTGAGAAAAAATAATAAAAAGAACTTACGAATAACCTGTTGAAAAAATAACATGGTTTCACAATAATTACGTGTTAATACCTCAATTAATTCTAATTTATTAGGAAACTGGAGGGAACTCGGAGTTTGCATACTTAGTTATGTCATATCGTGCATAAATTATACAATGGGCTAATTACACATTACTCTGCTTGGCAAAGCAGACTAATTTCTCATCCAATTTTCAATCAAATTTAACCAAATTTAATCAATTTGTCCTTGGCAATGTCCATTAGTCCCACAAACTTTCGTATTAATATGTTTGATAGTTAATTTTGAGTCACACACAGACAAACATACATGCAAACGCGGATGGAAAACATAACCTTGCAGAGTTAATCATATTTCTATTGAGTATTGTATATTTTTTCAAAACAGTATATTTTTTAAATTTGTTTTTACACATACTACATTAGTCATTAATACTCGCCCATCTACGAAATATGTTACATGAACAATTGTCAAAAGAGAAAATATAAAGGAAAACTCCGATTTTTGTTCATCGTGGGATGTAGCTTATTTTCGCCACAAAGCTAAGATTGCATGGTTGCACGGAATACAGGACCTTTGCTAGTATATAGACGTAATAGACCGCGCTGTGGTAGCATTAGTTTGAAAGAATAATTTGTCTTTACGGCTATTGGCATTGCTAATATTACCTAACTTTCTTTTGAGATGTTTCATGTAAATTCACTGACTATAATATATAGTGCTATACTTTTCTTAGACTTATTTAAAGAGAAGAATACTAATGTTCCCATGCATGCAATGCATTCTAACTTCCCAAAGGGCAAACTCATAATATGTCAGACGATTTATAAGACTTATAGTTTTTTGTTTAGTTATATTCGAGTTTTCGAAGAGTATAGCAATTTCAAATATTCTTATTTATGCTAGAAGTTTGCCATTTTGAGAGGCCTTAAAGCTGTTTGCCGAGATATTGGATGCATGTTTTTAACTTTTTGACACACTTGCGAAACGGCATTCCTCGCGCGCTCTGTGTAGGCCGTGGGTGGCAGCGGTGGCCGACTGACTGTTTCAAAAGTACTTTGTTTTTGCTAAAACACGTGCGAGACAAATACTAAATTCCAACTAACATTTCCATATAAATACCGACAAACTAGTGCTTCAACGTAAGCATGTTCGCCAAAAGCATTCTTTTTTCAAAGCTACAAAGGTGTTAGTGAAAATTATGCAGTTAGTCTACCTGTCGACTAGATGTCGTTCTTTTTAACTTCAAAATGTTCGACAAAATTGTTTTCAAAGATATTTTTAAAGTTTATGTACTTCAATTAAGTTCAATTTAGGAAATGTTTTATCTCAAGAAGGATAGTTCTTTGACCATTTCAAAAGCTCTTTCTTTGACGCTATGCGTTTCTCTTGAAGTTTTAGACATTCTCAGACTAAAAGTTCCTTCATTAAATTTGCCGCCCTTAACCCTGCCGCCATATATTGGAATCTCTTTGTATTAGTTTTGCCTTTTAGGTCTGCATATTTATGTTATTTGAACCAGAAAGGTCTCTTTTATACGACTCGTACTTTAATAATCGATCTTCGTGATCTAAATTTAATGATGAAAGATTGGTCTTTATATACAATTCTTATAAGTATTTTCTTGTAGAAGCACATACTCTTAGCTTATCTCATTATAAAGCCAGTTAATTAAGTAAAATTTAATTATGTCATTAACATAAAAAACGGTAGACAGTCGGGCTCGGTTGTTCACTTGTATACACTTTTATACAAAAAGTTTTTTATTTTAATTTTAACATCAGATGGTGTTATAATAAGAGCTGCATACTTGTATAGTTATGTCACTTGTATTCTATATTTACTCCAAACACGAGTTTCTGCACTTTTGTAAGGCTTTTAGGTAACCCTATAAGAGGCGTGTCGACTGTCGACGCGCTATAGTTTAGGCAGCGATGAAATGTAGGAAATTCTAACAACGTTGGCTCTTTCGCATGTTTCAAGATCGCTACGACAATTAAGTGCTGACAATTAGGATACTATTATTTCCCCTTGACTGTTACAGAGTTTTGAAAAATACTATTGCTGACGTCAGCATTATTTTCAAAACTGTTAAATCTATAAAACACAATTTAGTTTTAAAATGCTTGGTTATGGGTTAATAAGTGATGTCTTATCGACCCTCAATAGGATTGAAATATTTTGTGTTGAAATTAGGCTTCAATTGAATTCTTGCTTTGTTGGTCTCCATGCATTGTATATAACAGCCTTTGAAAATCATGCTGACAACAGCAATAATATTTTTCGAAATTCTGTAACTCGTGGGATGTAGCTACTCAAACGTTTTGATGAATACTCTGATATTAACGATATGCGGAATATATAAAAAAGAGTCATCTTTGTGGCCTCAATATTAGAATTTCGTTGACGTTTACACGCGATGTATATATTCTTTAGTCTTACACTGGAAAAAGATAGTGAATTCATACCGACTATGGAATTCGCGATTGCGTCACTAAATGCATACTAATTCTGTGTTTGACTATTAGACCATAGGCTTAGTAAAAATTTATTTTAATCACAATTAACTCCATCTTCTGGTTAAAAGTGACTAAAGATATAAAAAAACCCTTTAAAAACAGTTACAAATTTAGACAAATCCGTGACAAAAACGCAAAATTACTAAAAATGTGGCTCAGAGAAATTTCCGTCATACAAGATTTAAATGCATAGGCGTAGCCCCATACTATTTCCATATATATTTTCCATATCCATATAATAGTATGGAAATTGCAATTAGTATATGGAAAACTATTTTCAACTAAGATCCATGCATACTATTTCCATAGTTAAGGATTTAGAGGGGGTTAAAGCATTGTCGTGTATCATAAATATGCAGTTTCATTCTGTGAGAATTATTAAACGGATACATCATTTGCTTGCGAAATTTGCGGTTATATTATGGTTACAGTTCCCCATTCCATTTTCTTTAAACCTCCCACGAAACAAGCGAAGCCAAGGCCTGGCCAGGAAGATAACCCTTCAAGATGACCTATGTCTCCTTATTTGTCAACATGCATCATACCAAAATTATATGGGAAATTTCTTGAAACATTTTTATTCCATGCACAGATTGCCAACAAATTTCCATGGTAACGGATACTGTTAAACTTCGTACAACTGGCCAACATAACGCTTCCTTTTGGCTCTCACATTTCTGTGGGTGGCTCTGCAAGGGACATTATGGAATGTGGAATGGTGTGGGTAACCTCCTTATAAGCTTATAGTATATCCTTTCATTTACCAAGGGAGTCATTGAATGTCCGGTCACATAATGAAAAGATTACGTGATGCAATGTTTTGCATGCGTTGGAACTAAACTGACCTTATTTACTGGACAGCTCTATTAGATCTAATTGTTCACCTTATAGAGGTCCTCTAATTAAGAGCCATCATTTACTCGTCTAGTATTACTACAGGAGGAAACCTAAACTAAACTAACTTCTGAATCATTTATGCCGGCTAACTCTACCAGTTCTAAACTGTTTTCCCTTGGAGATCCCATATGATCATCGGAATTGTTGTCCCAGTATCAATATACCTCAACTGAACTAACTTTATTTATATAACATCTTCCTAGAGCCTAGAGGTCCTACATGTTTGGATCGCCTCGTAATGGTCTCGTACTGGATAGAGGTCCAGTAAGCATCATATACCTTATTGTCCCTGCAGTGTTATAACAGGATGAAATTTGAAGTATTTATAAGCTAACTATATTTATGGGAAGGCCTATTAGTTCTAAACTGTTCTTCCTATGGCTAGAGCTCCAGTAAGAGCCATGCCATATTGGCATATTGCTCCAGAGAAAACCTTGCGGTCCTAACCTGTAACTTTATTTATACTGCATGATATTAGCTCTAAACTGTTCGTAAAATGGGGATCTACCGTAGCTATATATGCAGTCTTTATAGAGAGTCGATTTCCAGGTTGTTATGAGAGACTATAGGGAGAGTTGTAGGGGAATGTTGCAGAATGCTATATATTGGCAGACCTATATATGTAAAGGAGGTTGATGCTATAGTTTGCCAAAGATTGTAGATGTTGCCAAAGGAAGAGTTGTCGATGCCGTAACAAAAATGTCGGCCTCTTGTAAAACTTTTAACAGTATCCGACAATATGGTGGGAATTTCAAAAAAAATTCCTGTATAGTTTTGGCTTAATGTTGACAAATAATTAAGGAGCTTAGGTCACCTTAATTGATGGACATTCCCTCGCTTGGAATGGACAGCCTGCTGACTTTTAAGTATATTATGGGCATTGTCTTGTCTGTTTTGTGGGTAGAGCGGTGTGTTAAAAAATGTTATATAGAACTGACATTCAGCTAAAAATTCTAGATCATTTAAGTCTTTCAATGATTGTCCCCTAACTTGTATTAGGGAGCTTAAAGGTACGTTTACATGGTGCGATTTGTCGGGCCGATTTTGCTCGCTGTATGTAAAAAACCTGTCGTGAGTACTCGCGTCAGCGCCTTGCGATTCACAAAATCGTGAGAAAAATCTGTAACAAAACACAGATTTTTCTCACGATTCAACGATTTTTCTTCCGTTGTAAAATTGTCGAAAACTTTTCGCACGCAGAAAATATAATATAAACAGACGAGAGAGCGGACAGCTTCAATTGAACGTTTAAATCGCTAAATGTCGGGAGCAACGATTATTTACCAAAATCGGCCCGACAAATCGCAGCGTGTAAACGTAGCTTAACATATACACCAAATCTTCGACGCGGACGTGACGGAAAACTGCCGCTATTTATTATCACAGTTTCACTTCACGGGTAAAAACTATGGATTGTTGTTGGTAAACAAAGCCAGGAACACGAGAAAAACAAAGTAAAACTGGTCCCATTATTAGCGACTGTGAAGTAAAACTAGTCTCCCATTACTAGCGACTGTTTTTAGTCGCGTCCGAGTCGCAGATTTGGTGCATCTTAAGCTATTGTCTTGTTTGGGGGTGGATGGGTGGGGTGGGGATGTCGTAGGAACTATGTAACGAGTCTGTGGTATAGAAATTATTATATTTAGATGATTATCTAATTGTATAAAGGTCACCTTGAATGGTTGTTCCCTAATGCTTGGCTGTCCTTGTTTTGTGGGAGGTAAACACCTATCCTTTTAAAGGGATATGGTGGTATGGGGAAGTACAGCCAATGTCGCGAAACTAAAGCCCATTTTCCACTAGGCGAATTTGTTCGCGCGAACAGTAAAGTAGGAACTGATCCAACTTTTTCGCGGCTAATTTTTCCGCTGACCATTCACATTGCCAAGATTTATTTTTCGCTTCGCGCGAACAAATTCGCCTAGTTGAAAATGAGTTGCATCCCGTTCAAAATTCACATAGTCATAGGATACATGAGACTGCATATATTAAAGGTCCGGACGCGATTCGACAACGTGACGCAATTTTTCGATTTTCGCTGACCGATAACTTTGATTCTAGTTTATATTTTCCAAATATTTAGAAGCGGTATAACATTTTGAGTTATTTGGTCCACATATCTTTCAAAATCAGGTTTTATTAACTTTCAAAAACTAAAAAATCGCGTAGTCGCGTTCACGAATCGCGTCCGGTGTGTCTGGACCTTTACGATGCATAAACCTAGTTATAATAAAATTTCAGTCAGATTTAGTTTCATTTTATTATTTATGGCTTTGTCTATACTATACATTCTCCTTTTATTATTATTACCACTGGTGGAAACCTATGCGGTAAACCTAACCTAACTTTATTGATACTGCATGAGAGCTATATAATCACTATACAAATCAATTATAAATTGTTGTCTCTATATAGAGATCCAGTTATAGGGTCACCGCTATATTACTCCAGTTTTTCTACTATATAGGAGGAAAACTATATAACTAAACTAACTTCATGTATACTAGATAGATGTGTAGTTATAAACTGTTATCTCTAGTGGTCTATCGAGGGTCATCCTTTCAATGTTAATTGTTGCAGAAGGAAACCTAAACCGAACTAACTATACTTTTTTGGATAGCTAGTCTGCAGGACCAGGACTCAGGAGGAAACCTAAATTGGCTATAACGTCATTTATACTAAATAGCTTTATCAGAGTTCCAAACTGTTCTCCTAGAGATCCAGTAAGGATCGAGGTAAGGATGATCGTTGGTTCAGTGATACCATGCACTTGCATAGTTCAATTTATATAATCTTTATTCTATATAACTTAATGATTAATCTTTGGTATGGCTCTATCTGCAGTTCCGTCTAATTCCGCCGCTCTCCATGCACAGAGGGGTACAGTATTCAGTAAGAGCTATCCATGACTAGCCACACCATAATGAAACACACCCTTGCAAAACATAACATACATGCAGGGTCTTCTAAAAAAAATGCAAACGCTATTTTCCAGATTTTACACAATTGTTAGCAGGCATCGAAAATTCTATCTAAGGACTAAGAGATGAATTTTGGCACTATTCTGATAAGATTGAATTGGCCTAGTAGAACCACTGTGATGGGGACTGCGAGCAGGCTAATGTTATGGCTGTTTTAAAATAAACGGTACGTCTGGTTATTGAACCGTGCATTGTGTTATAAATATCAATCGGTTTGATGATCCCTTATCTTTAAACACCCATATAACGTTGGTTGTACTATAATACTAGCCTACTTTAGTAATAATCTTAGACTTAGTGTCAAAATTCATTCATCACTGATTGTGTATAGCTGCATGGAAATTAAAAGATTATGATGGGATTTTCTTGGCAATATTATCATACCAAAACCTCCTAAAATATCTCTTTACAGATTTTTATAATTAGATTTATAAATCGTGCTTCAGATTTTTCTGGAATTCCTGAACAAGGGTCAGGCATTTAATGTATATAGTAGCAATTATGATTGATTGTACTAGAACTGATTATCGAGATAAAAACATTCTATTCAGCACTGATATAATCATGAGTATTTTAAAACTGACCACGCCATTTCCAATATATGAAAATTGTATGTCATGATTTTATGCATGCATAGTTTTTTATAAATGTAATCCGTTTAAAAGAGCTCAACAAGTCAAAGTGCCTCGATCATCAGGCCTCGCGCGACAAGCAGTCTGACCCTTCCCCACAGCAAAGAATTTCTTTTTGAGGGTGACATTTTTACATTTCCTATCATAATATAATTAAACATTTAACCCATGCCCATGGTTACTGAATAATTACCCTACATGGACTGATATTGCTATAATTTAAATTAAAAGTACCATTTTGTCACATGCCAACTGCATGACTTACTTCAATATTGAACTGACTTTGTTGTTTGTTTATACAAACTTTATATCTCTGTCAGATTTAAACTGTTCTCTCTAGACTAGAAGTCCAATAAGAGTCATCCCATGAAATATAACTAAATTTACCTTATTCCTACACAGAATATCAATTGAAGCTTTAAGCTGCTCTCCCTGGAGGTCGATTATAATGGCCACCTTTTAATTGCGGCCTAAACCACAAAGCGAATGTTTACCATAATTTAGTCCAATTTTCTATATTGATCATTGGACTTGCATGAATCATTTTTTTAACTGTTCATTATTTTTAATGGTGGGCCTATACAAGTTCACAGGAAAAATTAAACATATAATTGCATATCAATACTTTTATTGAAGGAATATATATTATGTGCTATAGTAAAAATTAGTAAAGATTATTTACTAATGCTGGCATTTTTAAATATTTTGACTGGCAAAGAACGCGCAAATAATAATTTAGCAACTTTATTTTGATTAGTAGCTACCATTCATATCATGCAGTTACATCAATTTTCGCATTAGGGCGAATTGCGGCTTAATTAATGAGTTGACTGTAAGTCCCATCCAAGAGACCCTATTCGAAATACTATAGAGTCTAGATATACGTTTTCAAACACTGAAAAATTATGATCAAACAGAAGTGAATAACGAATATTTCTTTGACCGCGGTAAAAATCACGAAATGTAATTACCCAAACCGCACATTTCCTCAGTTTGCCAAGCTTGTGCGTCATAGACCCTAGTTTGACGTCAATAGCTGAGTTTATATACAGACCTCATGTCGCACATATTCCTTGAAAAATACATACCCTGCCATTTTTTGAGTATTAGTTTTGAATAAATAACCCAACGCCTTGATGCTAAAAATGGCATTGTAATGTTTCTTGTTTACTGACATTCTTATCACTTTTTCAAAGCGAACGCACGAAAACTTAAAATACTTTAAAACTGTTACCAAACTTATAGAATTTGCATAGGCTATCAATATCTCATTGTATTGGTTCTGTATGTTGGCCGAAAAATGATACATGTATATATATTTAATCCAAGAAGTAATCTGAGCGCGCTAACGCATGCTGGGATGGCATTTATTAGAATGAATGTTGCGGTTAATTAAAGTTGCCATAACTATTAGTTCGGTAACAGCATGATTTTTTAAATATATTTTTGTTCAATGTTTTGACAACCAGAAGTTGAATAACAACACACAAACACACACACATTTATACTGTGTAGCCCTATCTGTTCTAAACTGTTCTTCCTATAGAGTTCCAGTGAGGGTAATCCCTTATTGATCCAGTGTTACTAACATGCAATATAAACGCCATTTTCTAGAGGCATTTTGCTGCAACTTGCACAACGCAATAGACTTTGATGTTTCTTTTTTTGGTCGTTCTGTGCCAGTGTAGATAATGCCAATAATGAGAAAGCTTCGGATTAACCTCGTTTCCAACATGAAGGTTATATTCCATGTTTCGTGCCCCAATATGTTTCTCTTTAATTTTGGGCCCAATCACAACCCTATTGTGGATGGAACATAAGAAAATAACCGCGAAAATATGCTTTGAAAAACTTTTTAGATGGGATTTTAAGATGGAACGAATATTTATAGACAATTTTGAAAAACGTTGTTGATGGGATTTTAAGATGGAGCGAATATTTATAATTATAGACAATTTTTACCAGCTCCCCAAAATCTTGATGTTCCCAAAACCTTGTTATTTACCTATAATTCTGAAAAACCTTACATTTTTGACAGATATATATATATACACCGAACAAGTATATCATAAAGTTGACTCAAGCGGTCAGATACGAATTGAACTTGCGCATTGAATTCGGTGTCATCAGGTGACAAAGTTGTGCGACTGATAACAAATGCAGATTCGTGTTCAAACGCACGAGAAATATCTCGTGCGTACGAGAAATATCTCGTGCGTTTGAAGACAAATATACATTTGTGCTTCATTGCATGACTCTGTCACCTGATGACTATAAAGGTTATTTTAATTAATGCGAACTGACCTATTTCGTCGGCGTACGAGAAATATCTCGTGCGTTTGGAGACGAATATGCATTTGTGCTTAGTTGCATGACTCTGTCTCCTGATGACTAAGGTTATTTTAATATGCAAACTGACCTCAGTGGTGGAAATAAGCAATAAATTTTGGTGTCATGCTGTGGTCTATGTTATTTCCTTTCCATGCATGTCAAATCCGATGCTTGAGAAAAACTAACAGCAAATTTCCTTGCGGAAATCACATCGCCCTATGTAGGAGTGTTGACATGAGAAATGATCTCAAAGGAAATGTACGAGAATACAAAATGCATGATGAGCTGTTAATTAATCCCGTACAAGTCACGGAGTTTATGAAATGATCGCGTCTCGAGGATAAACAATCGAGGGTTTGCGGGGGTGGCAGTGCATAAGTCTTTCAGCTCTAGTTGGAATCGGGGTTCGATTCCCTGCAATATGCATTGTCTGATTATAATTTCACCTTTGTCCTCATCTGCATGACACTCTACCAGTCGTGTAGAACTGAAACGATAAGGGGGCTTCAAAGGGGGTGACAAGACCTGAAGGGTGCAACATGATAAATACATCTAGTACTTCATTTTGGCTCTAGCAATTCTTCAATTAGTGTCTTTTGAAGGTATTATTCAACTCTAAAAAGGCTCCGATATGTCACGTAAATGATGCAAATTTTCACACTAATCCGTTTTCAAATCCTTCGTTTTTGATATTCAGGGAGAACGCGTACAAATATCTGTGTCCACACTGTCACTGTGTTTTCGGATTGTTGACTACGGTCAACACTTAGAAACTGACGATTTTCGAGATTTATTTATTAATTTCGTTGTTAATTAATTACAGGAAGACCAAGAGGAAATCTTCAGGGAAAGAGGCAATTTCTAATATTGTCCGTCGAGATCTGTCCTAAAATCGTCGCTGATAATGACAAAGATCGAAAATAACCCAGTACAGTGTCGGTGTGCAGCATCGTGTTGTCTTTTGCAAACTATTGCAGCATTGCTTCACATTAATGACGAATATACCCAGTTTTAGACAAGCAATTCAGCACGTACGCAACGCATGATTGTGCTCATGACGTTGTCGTCATTGGAAACCTTCGTGTCGCCCCTGCCGACACAAAGTCGTTTTCGAAAAGCTCCGTTCTCACGAGTGAAAATATCCGTTTTCCATCGTATCCTGGAGTTTTAGATTTGGCTACGAGTACGAGATTCATTTATTTGGGTATGCCATATTCTTACGCCATCATGCACACCCACGACAACGTAAGTGAGTTGTGTGCTTGATTTACACAGTACAACTCAAGTTGTAAGCAGGTTGGATGCGACAGTTTTAGGCAAAGGTTGTGTAGTGTAAATCAGCCTTCACAATCTCGTAGCCGTCGCCCAATGGACCATTTGCATTATATAGACTAAATTTTGATCTAAACAAGTCTAGACAAAAATTTCATCACAGCTTGAAAGAGCATCACAAAATTAGTGAATATTCCAAAGTTTCGTTGCGAAATGTTGTAAAATGCGGATAATATAACCTTGCGAAGTTTGCCGTTTTTCAGTCATTTTGCATTACGCGGGGGAAATTGACAGCCCGATACCCTTTGGGGCTGTCAATTTCCCGTTTGTATAATACAAAATGACTGAAAAACGGCAAACTTCGCAAGCTATATTATCCGCATTTTACAACATTTCGCAACGAAACTTTGGAATATTACTAATTTTGTGATGCTCTTTCAAGCTGTGATGAAATTTTTGTCTAGACTTGTTTTGATCAAAATTTAGTCTACAAATATAATGCAAATGGTCCATATTGATAATGGGATTTTTTAAAAGCTTCGTAGCGAAACATACATCTACCACGAGATTATTATAGCGTGAGTACGAATAGCGTATGGGAGTATTTATATTTAATTAAACAAATTCCTATCTCAACATTGATATGATGACAATTAATACATTGTACCGAGACGGGAAGGCCTGCCAAATTTGCCTGATTTCAAGTAGAATCTGCCCGACTAGGCACCGACTGGTGAAGGCTGCTCTAGCTAACTTGGGGGGGGGGAGGCTCCTCCTTTCGGTGGTAACACTGAAGGCTCATGCAAGCAGTGAGATTTGGCACTCGCTGGACAGTTTAGAGTTGAATGTGTGTATGCATGCATATTTTGCCCAAAGGTATAAAAACAAGTTAAACAAACATATCAATCCCTAATAAAGATAAATACGAGTTAATCCCTGACTTAAGTTATCAGTTGACGAGTATAAGTTATTGAAGCATGCATAATTCATAAATGATCTTTTAGTATGATTACTGTGAGTGGCGATCTTGAATTATAACACTGTATCCTTTAGGGCTGACTGTAGGGAAATTACTCATACTTTCTAAACGTTGTAATGAAATTGCACAAGGTAGCATATAATGCTGCCCCTATATTTATCTATTATCGCAGATTTCGTGCAATTATGTGAATTTAGGCATTCCAAAACAAATTACCCGACATTAAAATATACTCGACCAGCCTGTAATGGAGCAGTTGCCCAACCAATTATTGTCTTCAAGAGGAGGGTTCTTATTATAATATTGTATATATACTGTATAGTATACAAAGTAGTCCTATACTGTTCGTAAAAAAAACATGCTAATGATCGCGGATAAAATTACCAACATTTCTCGATCTTAATTAAACTGATTAATTATCAACCCGCTAGCGATTACCCAACACAACATGGAACTTTCGTCGCTTCTGTTGGAGATTGATCGTTGTCAATTTACACTAGGGAGGAGAACTTTTCATAGGTTATTTAATTATTGTGGATTCATACAAGTCAATTTAGGGGAGATTGTTGATGAATATTGCCAAGGGGGTGCGCGTAAATTTGAATTGAATCACAGGGGGTCAATAAACTCTGCAATGGTCTTAGTAAAATAAACGAGTGTATAAAAGGTTTTCTATAGAAAAATTATTGAAGACTTTGACCCTTAAATAGATATACTTTTTATATATAGATAGCTTGTCATTGAACCGTTTCTCCTATAGAAGTTCAGGCTCTGAACTGTTCTTAATTCTAATGTAACCACGTATATTTAAGGGACTGAACTTGTCGTGTATTATCCGTTGTATGAATTCAATGCAGTTTTAGGAGGTTAAGACAGAGGTTTATAGACTAGCCAGTTTGCCGAGTACCATGATCCATGCATGCACTGCTCGCGGCTTGAAACGCAGCCAGCCTTTATACAAGGCGTAAAAATCATTGGTTTGCTGCTCGGTAAACAGCGAAGACGACATCTAAAACAGACTTTTAATTGTTCATTTATTTTCCATACTTGTATTAATAGCCGTCGCCTATTACCCAGATGCCTATTACCTAGCTACGAAGATATCGGCAACCTGCATTCATTCAAGCAACCATCAGTGCAAGCAACTTCTAGAATCGTGGAGACAGCAGTAAATCATGCTTTGTCACCATTAAGTTGACAAAGCATTAAAGGCACGGCTCTTCCTGTGAATATCAAATATTTATCAAAGTCTAATTCTTAATTTCTTTGTTTGAACAATTCCCCCCAAAGGCAAGGAGAAGTTCCTACGCACATCAATTTAACTTATCTACACATACATCTAAGTTATGACTTTTATCTGAATTGCAGTGGTGATTGTTATATCCAATACCTTCCTTCCTCGAAGTGTTGTTGTTTCGCGGAGGACACGCGAGGGGGCGTGGCCGGCCGGAAATTGACGTTCTGTAATCGGAAATGTCCCATTAAGTTTGAAGCAGGAGTTGGCAGGTTTATTTTTATCGCGATGCAGTCCTGCTGATTTGAACTTTGCATTGAGAGATTACCTGATTATTATCATGTTATGATCAATCTGTGCAACCATTGCGGGAGACCCTTAATACATGTGGTTTTCTGTGCAAATATACCTGAATAACACGAGATTACGTGATATACGCTGACTCTGCCATCAAATGCCATAAAATTGTTTTTCTTGTTTCGAAGAACAATTCTCTTATGTGGAATCGAAACTCTGCACATCCTCTAAGACTCTGAGTCGTAACGAAATTATTTCCTGCACTAGGTTTAGTGTTCCCGAAGATGCGTGTTCGAATCCTGCTTAAGACAACGAAGATTTCGTATAGTCAGAATTAACATTAAACGTTTTTTAACACTGCACTAACTTTTGTAAGAACATTCATAAAAACAAGATCTTTGTGATTGCATTGTGTGGGTGGAATTGCTAATACGTTTTTGGTGATTCCCTTGCATAATAAAAAGTCTTCGTAATAATTATATGCACTGCAAGCCTTCAATGTTATTTACAGTTTGCGCAGTTCTGACCCGTGGTTTTTAAACAAAACAATGATGATCACAACTGAGAACCAGAACCATATCACGGAGCTGATACTTATTTATAAGCCAGTCTATACATAGGAAACGAAGGTAATTCCTAATTCAGAGCCATTATCACCTGGGGGAAATTATACAGTGTTTGTCTACAGTAAAATCCTAACACTTTATAGTTAAGGACCGAACATTTATATGAAAACTAGTTTCATATTAATCTGACACTGCAATCGAGCAACGAAAAATTCGTTGGCTCGAGCGGGATTTGAACTCGCATCTTCGGGTATCTAGACCGCCGCTCTACCTATTGAGCTATCGAGTCAACAGGGATTGGTAGCGAGTCTTATCCAATTTAAGTGCACGAAATATTTTCGTGACGACTTAACGCTTGTCTGTGAGGACGCGCAGTGTTTCAATTCGTGCACTTAAATTGGATAAGACTCGCTACCAATCCCTGTTGACTCGATAGCTCAATAGGTAGAGCGGCGGTCTAGATACCCGAAGATGCGAGTTCAAATCCCGCTCGAGCCAACGAATTTTTCGTTGCTCGATTGCAGTGTCAGATTAATATGAAACTAGTTTTCCTATCTCTGAGGATGGTTCTGAAATAGAACATTTATATGGTCAGTTATATTGCATGCATTAATGTATACTATAATGTTGAAACAGTAAAAAAGGAATATGCTGTATGACACCAAACACTGGCACAGATTTTTGGGTTTGAGCCCGTTTGAAGCCACACACCCCTACGAGTTCGTTTGCCGTCATGGTATAGCGTTGCCGTCTATATTATGCTTAAGTTAGCTATTATTAATCAGTGACCTATATTATGCTTAAGTTAGCTATTATTAATCAGTGACCTATATTATGCTTAAGTTAGCTATTATTAATCAGTGACCTATATTATGCTTAAGTTAGCTATTATTAGGCAGTTGACTCGAGATAGGTTTGATTGGGTTTTCTCTGGGTTTACTTCGATTTCCGCCGACAACTTAAGGAAACATTGACAGGGTGTCAATATTCAGGTGTGTCAACGTATGATTCGCGATCCCCTCGTTACGCATATAACTGTACATTATTTGGTAAAAAATCAAGGAAGTTCAATCAAGTTCAGGATTGCTTGTCAAAAAAACAAAGAATTTCAATGACGCACTTTTTATTATTTAGGAAGTTATGACCTTCGCTGAATTGTTTAACCATGCCATACTTTATTATCGTTAGTATAATGTTATGATTTCATGAGGTAAGGCATGTTCAAAATAGTTCATTCAAGTCATGATTTTAGATAAAAGAACGTAAAATCGGACGCACTTTTAGTGCATTTAGGAAGTTATAACCTTCGTCCAATTGTTTAATCATGCGATACTTCACATCATCATACTAATGTTTTGATTTTACGACTGGAGGTGTGTTTCAAAATAGCCATTGTTGTTTTTGTTTGCGAGCACTTGTAACATCAGCGCTATTCTATAAATATACTTAATCATTAATGTCAGGAAATTTGAACAATTTCCAGATACCTACGTACACTTGAAATTGCTTTATAATTGCTTCATCATGCATTATTAAATTATCAATTTGACGTTGCCCAGCTGATGCTTAACTTGTATCATGCAGTTGCGAAGAGCACTTCCAGTTTGACTCTACCAAACACCGACTTTCTCCTGTCTATTTTAATTTCCCCTTGCAGGCGAGGGGGTTCACTCCAAAAACCTCGAAATAAAATCCCTAACAAATTCCTGAAAGTCTTTATCAAATCTTTAAACTCTCTATACCAATCCCAAACAATCCCTCCCCCAAAAAATCCAAAGAAAACCCCTAAAAATTTCACAGGATTTTCTAATCCCTCGTCGCAACACACTTTCCGGTGATATTTATCACATGTATTGAGCACATGAACTGATAAATTATACACTGGGATGTAAATAGTTTACATAAGCACCGGTCAGTATATTAATGCAGTTGTCAACATGGACCGGAGGATTTTATGCCAAAGTGCAGAATTGATGTGACAATCGTAATGAATATGAATTTTAATTATCACGTGGAATTTAAAATCTAGTTTAATATACTAGGTTAATACTATGGCAATTGATACACCAGGCGGAAATCTTAGTTTAAAGATAAAGAGCAAAGCCCAGCAAATAACTTTAAAACCAAACATAATAAAAGTAAAAAATTTAATTAGCTAACGTTTCGTTGTTTACAATACAACATCTTCAGAGCAATCTAAATGAATTTACAGGGTATGGTATATATATTTACAAAATAATGGTTTACTATTACAAAAACGGTTACAAAATTTGAAAGAACAAATGAATAGAAAGGAAAACAACTTATCAGTGACAAGTAAATTGTTACTTGTTACTGATAAGTTGTTTTCCTTTCTATTCATTTGTTCTTTCAAATTTTGTAACCGTTTTTGTAATAGTAAACCATTATTTTGTAAATATATATACCATACCCTGTAAATTCATTTAGATTGCTCTGAAGATGTTGTATTGTAAACAACGAAACGTTAGCTAATTAAATTTTTTACTTTTATTATGTTTGGTTTTGAAGTTATTTGCTGGGCTTTGCTCTTTATCTTTAAACTAGGTTAATACTACATACAACATCAGATAACTTCGGGGTGCTCAGATTAAAAAAGATGATTATCTCTGTAGGTCCGTGACAATAATAACTCATCAGCATGCTGCGTACAACATCTGATCACTTTAGGGAAGCTCACATTTAAGAACATGTACTACCTCAGCATGATCTAACGGAACCCTGCTCAACATTGAGTTCTGTGCAATATCAGATCCACTTTAGGGTACTGTAGCTCACATTCAAGAACATGTTATCATGCATGTACAGATGTACTACCCGCATGATCTAACCAAGACTCAGAAGCGAATTACTGCTATACAACATCAGATCATTTTAGGGTACTCAATAGCTCACATTCAAGAACAACATTGAAGAACCGATGCAGTACCTCTGCATAAGCCATAGGTCTGCATAATCTAACTCATGCAGCGGCGAGTTCTGTAAAACTATTTGTGGCTCAGAGAGACATATAATTCTGCTCGCTTGCGTTCTGTACAACATCCACATCAGATTATCAACTAATCCACATTCACGAATTCTACATCTAGTAATAACCTAACAAATGTCATACAAAAACAGCGGGAAACGAGCGGTACGGTTAGTTTGCGGTTTTACCGCATATTTCTAGCGGTTTTTAAGGCTATTATAATGCGCGGCAAATCCATGGCCAATGCATGCACTAAACACCGCTGGCACATCATACTTTTACCGCGAATTTGAATATTTTGTTTGCCATGCGTTTTTTATGAGCTTGCAAAGCTAAATACTGTAAGCTATATGTACATGTATATTAAAAGGTTTTATCGTAACAATATATATTAGATTTCCGCGGGAGAATGCCATGCTTAAAACTATCACTACAAAATCTCAAAATTAAACCAAACTAATCTGGCGTATTTATATAATCTCTTGACTCTTTAGTCTGTTTTGCTTAGCTTATGGAAAGACTGTTGTTTACATCTTTAATAAGATCTCGCACATGGTTTATTTCAAAACCCCAGGGATCACCTTAAACATATGTATATCTGTGATGATGGAGTACGATTGCTCATTGGATACGTGATTTTAATAATGTATATGATGACGTATATAACTTGACCTCTGGCTCTGATACTGTTTCCTGGTTGCTGTATCATCAATGTTGATTCATATCTTATACAAGCAGGAAATATTACAGAAATAGACATGAATTGTTAGCATATGAGCTTTTTTACTCTCCTCGACTTAAAGTGTTTCTGATACAGGGATTTGATTCCTACAGTTGTCTGATTGTAATTTCGCCTCACATGTATGATGTTGCGCTTCCTCCTTTACCGAAGATCCGCTATGGAGAACGGTTTGGAACTGATAGAGTTTTCCAATATACAATTTTTTATATTAAATTTAGTTGACCGCGGATTCAGCTTGGACGACTATCTTGAGTATTATATATAATTATGGCAATGTTCCGTTTTTGGATTCAATCTCACCAAAAAGCCTTCGAAATAATTTTGACCTGCAAAGCATTGAGAATTCTCTGCAAAAAGCTATAGTATATATAGCACTATGTCTATGACTTGAAAATCATAATGCCAAATCATCTACTCGTGTTGCCAGTTAATATTTTTAGCCGTAAAATTATTGACTCGGTTTTCAGCTAATATCCGCACCGGACAATTAGTAAAATTACTTGCCTGCTATTGGGAAGTAAATTCGCATCCACGTTCCCTTCTCAGAAAGTTTAAACAACCCGACACGAAAAACAGTGTTGGGTGCAAGGTCGCGCGCGTCATAATTTCGCGCGCGCTTTTAATTTTGTGCTTGTAATGGGGAAAATATGGAAAATAAAAATTATATGATCGCCTAATTCGTAAAAGGACATCGAAAACATAAAATTTAAAGAGTGTTAATTATTACACTGAATTTATAAGCCATCCAAACTGAAAAAAAATCCCAAGCATATAGAATAATTTCTGATGTGCGTTCCGTAAGTGTCTATGAGCATTTTTTGTCAGAATGACAAGCGTTTCGCGCGCGGGTTGAAACATTCTTTTTCGCTCACTTCAGTTGTGCGCATCACAATTGCGATCACACGTTAACTAATTAATGCTTTTGCAACTAACTGCTTTTCCCCCCAAATATATATATATATATATATATATATATATATATATATATATATATATATATATATATATATATATATATATATATATATATATATATATAGTATGTTTTGTGTTGAATGTGTTCAATATATAGACCACAGTAAGACTTTTTTTAAATGTTTATTTCATATAAAGTATAGAGTTTATATAGTATGATTTAATCAATGCCTCAAGCTATTCTCAAGAAACGTTATTCTTTAAACCTAATCTGACATCTCCCATCGATACAGTTAATCACATGAGGATTCAAATGAGGATTAACTTTAAAAGGATCAACAATTTTTTTCATTGTGATTATCCAAGCTAAGCTCAAATGAAAGCAAAGTTAGTAAGATCGTCGGGATAATATCGAAGTTGAACACATTCGGCTGCGTAGGAATAAAATTACAGTCATAACATGTATACTATAGCGGTGACTGGATGAAATAAAAAGGCCGCGTCCTGACACTAATCTAACAAGTACTACTGAGTATTTTATGCGTTTCAGTTCACCGCCGTAATCACCGATCGTCCACGCTAATAGAATGCTTTTTTAAATTATTAATGTGGACGGGCGACAAAACGAAGGTTTTAAAAAATGCAGACGTCACTAGCGCAATCATGCGCAGCGAACTTGCTTTTGTGTTGTTTGCTCAGATTTCAGCTGAGTTGTTTGTCTGGAAATGGATATATTGATCAGTTAATCTGCAAGCAAATGCAAAGCTTACAAAGACAGCGTATTGCTCATTTGCTCTACACTGTCCTGTGGCTGTCTTATTTCTCAATTGATCTCTGTGACATTGCAAAATTACTACGACTCCAAGAGTTCGTATAGAAACCTTGAAAGACCTTCTTTAAATATTCATTGTAGCGTAGCCGTAGGCCTTGAATTTCATAAGTCAAGGTCTTGAAATTTCTTGAATTTATGAACAGTTGCAATTTGAACAGTTTGACGTCGGTTTTACTGTATGGGCAGTAGGTAACAAAATGGCAGTAGAATGATAGTGAATGATAGTAGAATTATCTCGAATATTGTATAACTATAGTCTAATGCTTCGCAATATGAGGATTATTTAAAAATCGGTTTAAAAATCTTATACTATTATTATAGTAAATAATTTTGCCGACAAAGTGAAAGAGTTTGTGTCGTCGTCAGCCGCGTACGCCGTCGTTTTTGTCATTTTGTGCCGGCTGGATGTTATAAACGAGATAAATTTCGACTATTAGCGCTTACAGCAGTTCGCCTCGATACGGTGACCATGCACCTCATGCAAAATGATTATGCGCGTTACAAATCATCGAATTTGCCAGGCTTTGTTCAGTTGTTAATGTCTCTGATATTAAATAGCGACCGGCCTAAATGTGAAAAACAACTATTGCTATCAACCTCAGTTTTCCGTGAGATGGTCGCGTATCATGTAAAACGGCTGTGAATGATCTAAAAATTTTGTTTGAAATTCACGTTCGAAAACTTTCAGTTAAATAGACCTTTCCCCTTATAACCAAAATTTTGATCTAGGCAAGTCTAGACAAATATTTCATCACAGCTTGAAAGAGCATCACAAAATTAGTAATATTCCAAAGTTTCGTTGCAAAATCTTGTAAAATGCGGATAATATAGCCTTGCGAAGTTTGCCGTTTTTCAGTCATTTTGTATTACCACGACGTACGGGAAATTGACAGCCCAATCGGGTGTTGGGGCATCAATTTCCCGTTTGTAATACAAAATGACTGAAAATTGCAAATTTCGCAAGGCTATATTATCCGCATTTTACAAGATTTTGCAACAAAACTTTGGAATATTACTAATTTTGTGATGCTCTTTCAAGCTGTGATGAAATTTTTGTCTAGATCGAAATTTTAGTTATAAGGGGAAAGGTCCATTGTCATGAGTTATATTTATAATGACTGATTTTATCACTACGGTAAATATTTAATTTTTATATGATTAGGTAAGTCATCCCCATATAGGAGGCGTGATAGGTTGAAGGAAGGGAGGGGGGCATATATAAACCACATCAAATTTGGATGATTGGCCTTTCGAACCGGATGAATTCGAGACAACGTTCTTTGCACTGAAACACTTTTGCTGATTTCATCATGTTTAACCGGGGACCTCGCCTGTGTGAGATCCGCATGCCTTCATTGACGCATATAAAATTCAACATGTGTTGCTATGAGAAACGAGCCAGGTGAAATATCACCTTGCGCCAGGTGGATGATGGGTGGATCTCAGTCAAACGGAATAATGTTTTCACTATATGAACACTTAATTCCACCTGACCAGGATCATTTTTGCCGATTTTGACCTATTATATACTATTGAACGACTTAATCGGAAATACAAGCAAAAAATATATAGTAAATTAATAACCCTAAACAGGCACTATTTAAAGTCTAATACAAAGTACCGTTTGTTTAATTGAGTGAACAAAAATGTTTGCAAGACGCCAGTGTTAACGTAATTTCGTCCCACCGACGCGGAATATTTATTATGTGGGATTGAAAACAGTTATATGAACACACATATCAAATAATTCGTCCCATTCAAGGTGACCTTCCCGGCACACCATGCTCATATTATGAACAAGCCCTTAGTCAGATAAGCCTACGATCCAATTGTGCACGAACATCAGGCTGTATGGACGAATCTATACGTGTTGTACCTGCATCACCGAACAGTTTGTCCCGGTCTTGCGTCTGACTACATGGAAACTGTTGTGTTAGACAGTGTGAAATATACCGCTAAATTCACTTGAGGCCATTTGATAGACTAGAATGCTCAAAATAGGAGCTATGAAGAGACACTCCATTGTATAAAGCCAAACTCCAAATTGAACGTGTCCGCTTTAAAACTTCAAAACTTGTTGAATTAAGAATTTTAAAGTTACATCACAACTCCAAAAATAATGTGGACATGCATATAGTTCAGTGCAAAGTACAAAGTACAGCACAATTCTACCCCCACCCCTCCTCCCCCGCCGCCATCCTTCTCAACACACCTTATCGCACATTCTATGGGATGGGCTTGGCTTGTGCAATCGTAATAGATCAAATATTTACCGTAGTGGTGAATTATGTTGTTAAACATACCTCATAACAACTTGCATGTTTTGAACGCAAATTTCAAACAATTTTTTTAAAAGACCCCTTGAGCGTTCGTCGAGTATTTTCTAAGCACGTTTGAGCAGGTAAGAATGACATAATTTACGGTTTCGAAATCCTCTGGTCACAGCCAATGAAATGGTAGAACTGTATTACGCATTTTACCGTTTTAAACAGAGCCACAGAGCCTATAGCTGGACGATATCTAAAACTCCCTTATCAACTTTCCTTACTTTTGAGCTGCTATTAATCAGCGGATATTGCTCAATTTCGTACAAATTAATGTTGACACCTTCTCTCAATTCTATACATTTACTACCAAATACAAGTGCAGGCTACTATACGTACAAGGAAGAGAATTAACAAAAATTTTCACTCTGACAATCACCTATATTTTCGAAATTACTAGCCCCGTAATATTTTAATTTTTCACCGCATACCTTTGAAACGAGAACGGAAGGGAGATCAGGAAGTTCATTCCACGAACTCAATCAAAACATAAACGCTTTTCAATAATTAAGGATATAATTTTGATATACGCGCTAAAATGCGACATGCAGGGTAATACTGAATCACTTTATATATACTTTATATATAATATATACTTTTATATTTATATGACGCAATATATGCCACTATCATTGTATAAAATGTTTGAAGTGTTGTGTTGTGTTGTGTAACTCATAAAAATAGTTCAGTAAATAAGCTATGTTTTTGAAAAGGACCCAAAATTCCTTTTATGCAAATATGTAAGTCAACAATGTTTTATGTTTATGTACTTAATTCTTAACACACCTCATGAAAGAATTTACTTGCACGCGAACTGCAAAGGTTTTTGTGTTGAGTAGGCGCGCGAATTTGGATTAAAATTCCCAGGTCTATATATAAGCATTTCATCAATAAATGATACTGGAATGCCAAACGCCAGTCGGCCCACAGCCCACTCACTGGCGTATCAAAATATCTGTAAACAGCTCTGTATCTTTAAAAACAAATTCTTTCGCTATATATATCTTTGCTGCAAGAGGGCTCTTTCATATGCGCGAAGGTATTTTTATGATCTGGCCACGAAGTTTGCCAGAAATCTCACCGGCGAATCCTGTCCCAAAGGGCGCTATGTCATATTTCCGCACAAAATATGAGTAAGGATTTTGATATGAGAATGTAGACCCTGTTGGGACTTTTAAAATTAATGTCTTTAAAGTGTATTGATTATAGTATTCAAAGCTGGCATGGGCCATGCTTGCATGTATTGACCTTATATTTGTATTATAATATCTAATACTTTATTATCAATATAAAGTTTACTTCAGTCGTATTTCAGTCAATTTGCATCAATTCGAGTTTCAATTCAGAAATCCGTTCGAACGCTGTACTATCCATATTTTCAAATCCATATTTAAGTGCACAAGACAGTTAACTATATTATATATAGTTACTACGTTTGCGGTTCACAGTATGTAAATGTTCTAAGTAATCAACTTCGACGCAAAAAGTTCTCAATTAGTATATCTTGATAATATTGTGCTTTGCAAATTTATCAGCTTGAAAAAGATGAATGTTTAGACCTTTCCAATTTTTCAGTTGACACATTCGATTGTAAATATTCTGATGAAAGCGATATCGATAGTTTGAACCAGCCTTTATCAATATATAGACATTAGCTAGGACTTGTATACGCGTACATCATGAGAGAAATTCTTCAATAGTCGTTACTCGCCAATAGAATTATACCGGCCGGATGACAGGCACAGCTTTGCCTAGTGTTAGACAGATTAAAATCGTCTGGCCGCTTTAGACAAAGTACAAATATCTGGGGTGGGCAATGTACAGAATGTAGAATTGCCTGGATCGCAGAGGGTTAAATTAGTGTTGAGGACAGAGTTTATTGCAGGTTATAAGATTGTTCGCTGGAACATCAAAATGTATTTCTGAATACTGTAGAGTACGGCGTATATAAAAATATCAGAATCGTATGACATTTAATATAATGAAATCCCTGCATGGCCTTGGCCTTGCATTTATGACTATGAGGAGGTCCAGAGAAATTTGTATATGTTAAAATCAAATGTCCCATGCATGGCCATGTACGTACATAGTCATATAGACCTAACAATTTGGCGGTAACAGCATCAAGCATTAGACATAAATTCTGACATATAATATAAATAAATTCTCACGTAAGTATTATATCATTATCAGCAAATAATCAAATTTCATTAATATATTACAATAACTATATGACCCGGCATAATTTTATATATGAATATATTATAGCCAATATAGGATTAAATAAGTGATTTGTAACTTTGTCGATAAAATGCAAATTCCATACTGATAACATTGAATCCTAATTGTGTTATAAGGATTTAAAAATGAAATATCCTTTTCGGATAACACAAATAAAACAGACAAAATTTTTGGTAAAGTCTAATCAAAAATTAACTATATATATATATATATATATAGGCTAGACCCATATATCAAAGATGAGCTAATATGTATATGTCATGTTCTAATTCATGTAGCTCTGTATATATAGTAAAGTACTGATACCATTTCCATTGGCATTGCATTTGACATTCAACGTTACCATATATAAGTTTTAAATAAAAATTTGATATATGGAATTTAGTTGCGAGAAATCATAGTATGATTTAGCTAATGAGTGTGTGTAAGGGCCTGAATTTAACCATATTAAAGCCCATATGCTCTAACTCAGTATATTAAGCTTCACTAGGTCTGTGTTTGTGACACGCAGCGTTCTCAATTAACCTCAAAACCTCGTTCACACAAAACTCCAAAAATACACAGTCATAAAATTGGCCGGACGCGATAATGTGTCGTGAGATTTTAACTCAAGGGTGTTGAAAGTATGAGGAAATGCTAGCCGTCAAACAGACGCGATTCCTCAATTCACATGCAAGCGAACATTTCGAAGCCGTGAATTTGGCTACTTCCGCTGTCTTAATCTACGGCGTCGGGCTGATCGGTCGTCGCTTGTTACTCTACTTAGCTGCCCATAATTACCCACAGCGTTTCAACACAAAAACACGCCCCCAAACCATGAACACTTTCCAACTTTTTCACAAAAAAATCAAACAAGAATGTATGCGTTGCCTTTTGTTTTGTGCGCCGCCTTCATCCCACCTATGAGTGCAAATCGCGCCTTTCCTTGAGAAAAATCCCGTTAACACCTAAGCGAACACTGAAATTCGCATTCTCACTGTTTTGATAGCTTTAAACGGACCATCTGTAGTTCAGTGTGTAATTTGATCTCCTCTATACGGAGCCTTTCGACTGATAAAAATAATCTTATAGTTTTTAGGGAGAGTCGCTATGGTGCCAGCTTACGTCATGAATTGATATGAGCTTGAAAGTCGTCATGTAGCCAATCAGCGCGCAGAACCTGCTGTCGTCGTGCCAACATTTTCGCAAGGGCCCGCATTATAAGTTCGCAGCTCTAGCCCACGACAAAAACATTGTATCGAACACTTCGAATGCGGAAGGTACACCATAATACTGAGGAATATACAACTTTTATATATAACAAAATGTCTAAGGCATACGAACTTATGTCGCTTGCCCGTAGTAGCGCTGGGTTTTATTCATCAGAGATCGTGCACAATCAAAGTAATTCGATACTGCAGGAATCAGAGAAGAAAAATATGAATTTGAATAAACTTGTAAATTCGTGGTCTGATTGCTCGTCGAATACAAGAATCGACTCGCTTGCGGAGCAAAAGATCAAATCAGAGTTTAAACTCCGAAACACTATGGATGCTCAAAGGGGACGGATGAACGGTACGAAACGTTGGACTGATCAGCTTGGATCGGGTCACGTCGCTCGAGATATGAGTGAGTCCCTTGCAAACAGCGAACCGATGCAGCCGGATCAGAACGAGAAAGGCGAGCATATACGTCGGCCAATGAATAGTTTCATGATTTGGAGTCAACACGAAAGGCGCCGACTCGCTGAAGAGAATCCAGACCTTCACAACGCCGAACTCAGTAAAATCCTTGGTCAAAACTGGCGAGCTCTTACTGTCGAGCAAAAGCGACCATATCTCTTGGAAGCTGAGCGGCTTCGAGTTAAACATATCCAGGACTATCCGAGTTATAAGTACAGGCCGAAACGTCGCAAACATCCTAAACGTGTCTGCAAAAAAGCAATGGTTAAAACGCCGGCGAGTTCAAATGTTGGATTGAAACCAATGTTACAAAATTTACCACTTGCAAATGTGCAACAAAGCTGCGATAACTCTTGCAAGTCACCGAGCGGAACGGCCCCTAAACCGTCTACAAATCTACCCCCGTTCTGTCCACTAACTCCAGAATCGAGTCCAAACATCCAAAAAGAAAATACGGTGTTCAATTTCGACGTATCGAAACACGAGCCGAAACGTATGACATGCGAGTATTCTTTGCCAGCAACTCCACCGACATGCAGTCAAGCGAACGATGACCCTTACCACTTTGCCTCGCTAGACTTTCTAAACACTGAAGACTTTAACTTACAAACCTATATACTTGGAGAGGACATGTCGGTACTAGATCGAGACGAGTTTGATCAGTACTTGGGTCAGGATTAGGACATATCCTGCAGAAACCCTTACCCACGGGAAGATAATTTAATAATGAAACATTTATACTGGCTTTTGCAGCGTATAATGTATTCTAAAAGACTGCAACATACGAGTGGGATACAGATTATTATTCACCGGCACACGGCAGTTGTCCGCGAACAAAACAACCGAACGTTCGAGAATCTTGTACGCGTCGTTGATACAAGGCTGTTATCAGAGAGCGCAAGTGTAAATAGAACATTTCAAAGTGTAAATAGCTTGGGGTATATATATGATATATATATTCGTATCGTTCGTAATGCATGCAAAGTGGTTTTATATAAACGGACAGTTTTATAGAACAATTCGCCGGTTTGTGTAATATCAGTATAGTTGTTCTAAATAGGTTGACTTTGATAGTTTTACCCTTAAATGTATGCGCTTGCTGAGCGAGCCGCATACAAGTAGAACCGCAATCTTTTTGTGTAAGATTTTTTGTACTGTTTCGTCAAACGGCGTTCGCTTTTATCATCTAATGAGAAAGCATTTAGTTTTAAAGCATGTATATATAGTTTAGTTCAAAACTGGGGTTTTTTATTGTCACTTAAAATCGTCCTTTTTTAAGAAATAAAGCGTATTTAAAGTAATTTTATACCACGTTTTATCTTCTCTAATATCTATAGTCTCTAGGCAAGCGATCGTAAACATATAGAGCGCCGATTGAATTACCTCAAGGATTTGTTTTGGCCCCTCAAGGCCTCAAGATTATGCGTATTAGCTTGTGTCATGATTTGCCTTCAATACAGCTGTTCTCTCGTCAAGATTAGCGAGTTCCTAAAAAGGCCATTTGTCCAAGACATCCGGTATAGTGAAAATGATAAAATTCATTTTAGTATCCGTGCTGTGCTGTGGTTTTTGGGTTACGGAAAAGGCAAACTATACACCGCTGCGATCACGCATAAGAATATACGTCAGCTTGGCAATAGGAAATGATACTTTCTTCCGCATTGCACGTCCGTTGTTGTGAGTAAGCTTTTCCGCGCACCAATTTTACATTAAGATTTTAGATTATCTATGGTTTAGGCATAAACGTGATTTTCGAAAGGAACTCGCACGCTTCATGCGCCATGACATAATAATTGCACAAGCGTTTGTTTATTTTGCAACCTTGAATGTCGCTGATCTCAACAAAGTATGCTTCAATCTGATTGGTCAAGTAAACAATTGATTATTGTTTCACACAATGCGATTGTTTCAGATGCACGTCAGTGAATATTACCCAGGGATTAGGCTTGTTACGAAACGTTGCATCCCTGTTGCGCAAAATTAATTTGAAATTTTGTTAGGCCATGTTTGTCGTATTTTGCGGGTTTGTGTGTGTCATGCAAGTACGTGAAAAATATTTATAGGACAAAGTCCGACTTTCGATAGGTACTATCTTCCTATACACGATATGTTTCGCTCAAATTTTTGAAGCTTGTTCTTATTTTTTAAGGTAGCTGTGTCCTGCACAAAAGTCTGAAAATTGTATTCTTCGCTCCGTACAGCGGCACACATCATTCGTGTTTGTTTTAAGTCCATTTCAGCGGCATCAAGTGTTCATATGTGAAGTTTTGCTGATTTGCCAATTGATTTTTGAACAAGTGTTCTTGTCATGAACTATACAAACGAGCGATAAAACTTGTTATGTGAAAACTAGCTTTGATAGTCTTACGATTTTTTAACTTAATTCTGGCGACGTTACACAATATGACAAGTCTGTTAAATTTCAGAGCCATCAACAGAGGACTTTTCTTGCATAGTTAAAACTATAGATTTAAAATTGTGCCTCTCCACCTGACTAATTAACAGCCAACGAGCATTGCACGTTCAAATCCAGCATGATCAAGCAGTGATGGATTTGAAACAATATGCCAATGTGTTCTTCCATTTGACTTGGTAAGTCACTTGTGACATGCAGCGATGAATTTAAGCTTGAGTAAACGTTTTTGTTAACTATATTGATTATAGCATGACATGTTTGCCATTCAAATGACGCACTAACCACAAGATGTAGGTGTTATATGAAGAACAAACAAACATCTTGACCACAAAATCTTATTTACAACCATTTTGGGGTAATTATCTTTCTCTCTAATTAATTAACGTCACGGTGGACTAAACACAAGCGTAGCTTGGGGCCAACTCTGTATATTGTTTTTCTTGACTTGCCAGGACTTGAACGAATGCTGGGATGCGCTTGTCACAGTAATGTGTATGCAAATATAGTTTAATCTCGATTAAGATCGCTTGATGATTTTAGAAGCTATAATCTCGTTTAAACGTTGTTAAAAAATTTAATTTGAGCCATGAGTGATTATGATATTACAAATTTGGCACCGAATGATTTGATTGATTTGCCGTTTCTTGCGCAGAAAATCAATGCTTTATGTGTAAAATTATACTTCCATGAAGAGATTCTATGTGCCAATTGAAAGGGAAAATAATCGAGAAAGAGAAAGTCGCTAAGTCTAAGACTAAGTTGTGCTATATTGCTGTAAATATATGGCGCCAATTCAGTTTCAAAGCGTCATTGATAATTGCATTCTAGTTAACATTGTTCACTATCTCATGATTCTCATCTGACAGATTCTAGTAGCTGCCTTTTTGAATGCATATTAAAGCACAACGTGATTTTGAGAGGTACGCCATAACGATTTCAGGTTTTGAACGCTTTTCATCGCAAACACGCAAAGAAAAAAATTACATGCATGTTATCATTTTTTTTTCAATTTATAAATACTCGTGGTATAAGTGTTCTCTCTAGAGATCCAGGAAGGGCTGATTCCTATAATCAGTTTAGCACTAGTTTCGCCTGGAGGTCCAGTAAGGGCCATCGTTCATTGGTCCAGAATTATCATCTATATATCAGTATAGAATGAAACCTAAACTAAGATTTATTACTTTATACTCGATAGCTCCATATGAGCTTATATAGACTGTTATCATATTATAGGTCCAGTAAGGGCCATTCTTAAAATATCGAACCAGTGTTGGCACAGGATACATGAGTAAAATTAAAATCTAACTTAAATTTATTTACACTGGATAGTTCTATCAGTTCTAAAATGTTCTCACTAGAAGTCCAGTAAGATCCATCTGTTATTGAATGTCACTACGACGCGGGAGGCAAAATTATAAGGCGAGCAAAAACCTGAAGTGTTTGGTCTGTTACCTCGACCTTGTGAGCAATTTCTTCCGTAACGAGAATTTACATATAGAGTTGTATACATATAGGAACTCAAATATACTTTGCAGCACATGTATCGGAACTTGTCGAAATTTGTTATATTGAGTGGGTTTATTCCGACCTCGCTTCCTGTTCAAAAGTAACTTGACCTTCGCTGGCCTGCAAACTCGGTTGTGTTGTCTGGCTTGCTTTCTTTGTGACCCAAAAATTTAATAGTAATTAGTATGCAGCTAGTCAGGTTTTGATAAAATTTTGAAAAGTGTGATCGTGGTATTAAATAGGTGGCGATGAGTGTATTTTATTAGATGGAAACATACATCCTATCGTCTTTACCCGCCCCGGAAAAAACCCATGAAGCAAATCAGATCATGAAAATAGTATAATATTAATATGCTTCATCAACATAAATACCAGTTTTGGCACTATATAATACATAACATAAAAACCACACGAACACTTTTGAAATGATATAGATAACCTATTTTTTAAACTTTCAAAACTTATGGGAATATCATATTAATATTTAGCAACAAGATTCATAAATTGTTTTGTCTGGTATAGCCATAACATACATAAAAAAATCTTGATAATTACATGAAGATGGATTTTGCAAAGATAACTCTGTAATTTATTAATTATTTAATTAGCCGAATCATGTGCACAACGCGTGATTGGACACTCCTCTTGGTTACGGTATATATTGGCATTATACTTTGTATATTAGAAACCATGCAACAAGGAAAATGTTAAGGAAGGGGTATATATGCATGGTCACCTTCACTGACATTGTAATAATGAATTGATGGCACAGTAGTTAAGTCTTGGTCAAAATTGCTCATGCATAAGCGCGTACGAAACAGGCGCATACGAGACAATAGGGTGAGGAGTTTTTGCGACACCTTAACTTAACAAATGGATTCCATACGTGTACCCGTAAATAGTTGTATATTCTATATTTATTGTTTTAACATTAGCTTTATTTCCGAGCGTCTGTATACTGACTAGGAGAATTGTATAGGTTTTCTGGTATATTGAGCCAGTCAGTAATGGTCAATGTTAGCCAGTATATTGGTACAACCCCCTGGCAGAGCAAATCGCCTGCCAACTCTCATCCTCGTTTTGATTGGGGCTTTAGTGAACATATATACCATTTCGTTTTCCAGTCTGTGACTGTAGCTGTGGCTATAGTATAGATTCCTGCAATATAATCACGACTCAGAATTCGTTCCTGAATACAAGGAAAATTAGTATTACTGATCTGACCTTCAAACATTGAATGGAAATAAATGAGGACAACTGTATTTCTGAATTATTAACTTGGTAAATCTTATTAAATTGGTAAATGTTTATTATACTATAAAAGTTTATTTCTGTCTTAATAATGAATCTTAAGAGGAGGGGGAGGGGGGGGGTTACCTCCCAAACTGAAAGGATATTTTAAGGTACCTGAGCAGGGTTGAGCCCCCTTCCACAACTGAATGCATGGCTTAGAACTGTTAGCTAGAGCTATCCAGACAGAAATACAAATGGTACTGAATGTAAGCAAGATTAATAATAGTGCATGGGACGACTCCTGGAATCATTTCCCTTCAACAGTGATTTCACCATTGGTTGTCATCGGAGTACTCATCGTGCTGGAAGCAACTACAACTTGCTTTTTTGCTGTTATGCTGGATTAGTTTTTAATCTTCCCTTGTTTATAGAAGCATACACTAATCCGGATCAGCTGTTAAATTTGGGTGCGGAACTTGCGAGACCAACATCGCGAGGTGCTTACTAAAGTACCGAAGTAATGAACAAAAGTACCGAAGTACTGAACATAAACTCGTTTTTCTTAAAAACTTTAATAAAAAAACTTGTCAAATTTGTTGGCTAGTAAAACACTGCAAAATACGAGTTTATGTTCGGTATTTTAGTTCCGTACCTCCGAGTTCGCAACTTGCGAAGTTGGCTTTGCACGTTCCGCGCCTAACATCAGTTCCAAATTTAGAGACGTCTTGGGAATATTCACAACAAATTTAGGAACCGTGCTTTGAAAAGTAACCTAAAACTGACAAGGCAATTTACCGGCCGAGACGTTCCGATAGTGCTGTAGAAGACCAGAAATACCTTTCCCTTGTTTTTGTGGATGCAATAGATGTTTAATAGGCATTTGCCTGTTTGCACAGGCTCACGATCAATGCCGCCCTTCCTTTGAAAGTTTTAACTACAAGTACTGAGAAGTTCCTACTGTGTTCTAGTTTTAGTCTTTCTCTTATTAGAAGAGGATGTTAAAATTGATACTAAAATTCAATTGGAGTATATCATTGTATCATTTGGGTGGGACCAAAATATTGCCCTTGCTTCAAAGTTTTACCGGCTGAAGACATGAAGTTCCCATAGCAGTCTTCCGGAGAGTGTAAACATATACTAAATTCAAATGCTGAGTATTAGCTCTATCAGTTTTGACTTTTCTCCCTATAGAGCCGTAGTAGACTACGACATAGTATGTGTAATGTGATAAGTGCTAAACGTAGAGGTCCAGCAAGTGTTACAATATTATTTATATTGAATATCAGATCTAAACTGTTCTCCATAGAGGTCCAAGCCATCACTTATCGGCCTAATATTACTACAAGAGGAAACGTAAACTATAAACTAACTTAACCGGCCTAAATTAACTTTATTTATACTGGATATAGCTCTATCAATTTATACTGGATATAGCTCAATAATTCTAAACTGACGTTCTACCTATAGAAATATATTTTTGACAAAAGATTACACTCCATGAATGTCAGCGTTTGTTTGGTTTAGCAACCCTGAATCACCAGGACTCATTTATCAAAGTTCAGGGTCAGTTTCAGTAGGTTTCCTCCTGTAGTAATTAACACTAGACCAATCAGGGATGACCACGACTGGGCCTCTAAGGAGAACAGTTTATAGAACTGACGGAGCTATCCAGTATAAATAAAGATAGTCTATTTTAAGTTTCCTCCTGTAGTAACACTGGGCCAATAAGGAGTAGAGCTTACTGGACCTCCAGCGATAACAATTTAGAACTGCAGCTTCCAGTATAAATAAAGTTAACCCTGGCAGGCAACTATACGAGGACAAGAGATGATTTAAAAAGACAATGAAGCCATTGTGAATCTCAATATAGCTACTTGTATGCAAAAATATAGGAAATGCAGGAGATGTAAAGTATAGTAAAACGAAGAGTACGTAAAGCTTTACTATTCGTGACAACACATTCATGAATATAAATGTTAGGTCACGTTGCCGGCGTCAACTGTTTCCTATCCATTTTTTTTTTTCACTATATCCATATATGGTTGCATGCAAAAACTCTTGCCAACTCTCGTAAAAATCGTATGCGCTCTCATCAGCTCAAATTTCAGTGATGAGAGTCGGTGAGTGCTGACTATTTGTTTAAATATCCCCATGTATAGCAATACTGTAGTACCAGTAAAGCCTCAGTCCAACGACGATGAGAATTGATGAGAGTTGCAACTCTCGCTCGCGTTGGACCGCCCACTTTCATCATTCTCATGCAACTCTTGTTCGTTTGATTGAGGCATGAGAGTTGAGAAAACTCTCGTCCAACTCACGACTCTCATCAGTCCTCTTTCTCATTAATCCTCGTCACGTTTAAAGACAAAACTACCCTATTTATCACCCGGTTATTTATTATTCATAAATGTATATTGAACATTTACTTGAACGGTCGGTCATTTCAAATTACTTCAATGGTGACTGCAGTTGGCTTCAACATGAGAATCATACTATCATTTATTTTAATTAGTCGTTTAGTCTTGGATAATGTGTACTTGTCTTCGTGCATTGTAATTCTTGAAAATCTTTGAAAACGGAGTTTTTAAGCACATGCTCATATAATGATTAAGTTTACCGATGAAAAGTCTTTCCGATTTTGTGATTTAAAGATAAGTGGCGGATGTTCTTTAGTCGAAGAGCGTAGTTTTGAAAATTGCAACTCGCATTCCAACGCCAACTTGATAGGATATGTTGCAATCTCATGTTGTAGTCACAAGACTTTGAAGTTAGCAGGCGATTCAGTAAAATATGATGACCGTGCAAATATATACATATATACAGTATGTATTTCATGGAACAAAGCAAAGTGTCGATTTTTCATAATGAAAATTAAAGGATCACATTCATATTGAAGGATCACTTTAATAAAGCCAGAATTCGCCCGATACACCAGACGACAAGAGACCTTCTTCTAGATAGAAATTGGATTTCTAGATTGAAATCACTGAATAGCTAATGAGGTAACACAAATTAGTATGGCCGACAACACAAGTGTCATTATCTAGTGTTTAAAAAGTTCTAGAACTCGATCACATTAAAAGGGATGTATTAGGAAGCAAAATCTTTTCAAATTGCATAGGAAGACATTTGCCTGATGAGTGATGGTGAAATTAATTAAAATTACTTGGTTTGTAAAACAATCGACATGCCGAGGTTTATAAGAATCTTTTCTCGTTATAAATATTGGCTTCGAAATTGGCTCATTTCAAAATGATCTGTCCAGTCTTAAATTAGTTTTAGATCAGTGAGGTTCAGGCATTGCCATTAAACCATTTTAAACCTTCGAACTGAATTTTCTTCAGTGCACAAGGAGTTTTGGTCAAACCTTTTCACATAGACGCGTGGTTTGCACACACAAATCAAAACAAACAATTTTATCACCATGCAAACATTCAAATGAACCCTATCATGTTTAAATCACAATGAGTATATATTTGTTTGAGTTCCAAAGTTTGTCTCGTTGTCATCCTGTTGCTAAATGCCTTTTTCATTCCAGACAAAGGGCCCTTGTTCAAAACGTCGGAATCTCAGTTATTGTAACAGACACCTATACCATGCAAGGGTGAAAAATAGCATATAAACGTGGTCGGTTCTCAAGAAAATTCACAAACGTATCAAAGCATCCATATTGAATCCATATGTTAAATGTTTAGATATTCCACAAGATATAACTGCGATATGTTTAATTATGTGATTTCCAACCAAAACTTCCGATAAAGATATAAAAATTATCTTCCTATTTTCCGGTAAAAACGTCCTGTTTCAAAATGGCACGAGTGCATAAAGCTGACAAGTCAATTTTATATTGCACGGTCATTTGACAACGTGAAATTAAATTACTCCACATATTCGCTGAATGAATCTGTGATCTTGAGTACAGTTAGTTCTGTTGTGTTTTCCTCTAAACATGCTGCAATCCTTTGGTTTTCCGTTACAAGGCAGCTTATCGTCAACTCTTTTAGACTACAGGCTAATGTTGAAACTTATAGAGCAAGAAATTTAAATTAATTTAAACTAATACAAGGACTGACTTCGTGATATATTTAAAATTAAAAGATTAATATTTGACCACCAATTACCCTTGGTATACCAGAATACATTGCGCTTACAAGATGGCGGCACTGTTGATTAATAAGCCAATTCCAACCAGGTGGGATACTAATAGGTACACATTTATCACAAGACAGGCGAGATTCAGCCTTGTGTGCTCTATACCTTAATAAATCGGTAGTTAAAAACAGTCGTCAAATATCATTAAAGTACCGAATACAGAACTCAATATATCTCTCAAGTGCATGTGTCACCTAGATTGGCCAACCGTGCCTGACATGTTTCAACACATTTCCGTAACACTTGTCTTCAAGTGTCTTTGTGAATTATGCGTAATTTTACGTAGCTAACTACATCACTAAAATTTAACAAACATTCATTTTAGATAAAGAACTCGCGTCTGCTTTTTAACAGTTGCATATTATATTCTCCCATTGGTCCTACGATTTCGCTATAATAACAAGTAAAATTGTCTGTCAATAAGCAGAGTAAATTTCTCAACTCCCGGCCTGCCAGACTTAAATATTTAGACTGTGTCACCTTTGCTTTATTCCCCCAAGAACAATCACTTATTGATCCGAAACCTAAACTAAACTTAGTAAAACTGGATAGCTCTATCAGTTCCAAACTGTTCTCCCTAGAGGTCTAACGAGAGTCATATACCTTATATATTGCTCTATTTTTATAACAAGAAAAGACTGGATGAAAATTGGATGAGAATTTAGCAGAATTAGAAAAGTTTGTCTTGCTTTGCTTTGCTTTGCTTGGTAGAGTGAATTGAATGCGTTTGTCATCCATTGTATAATTTATGCACGATACATAACTTAATTCAATGGCGCGGGGGGAATACAGTCTCCACTGCAAGTGCTATTATAGTACATGATATATAGCTTTAACAATATAATGTTTTTGTCATTTATGTCTTGGGCAGACGCGCGGTCTACTCCATAGTTCATAAAACTCTTCATTCATTCATTAAGTATACTGTAAACACATTAGCTCGTGAGTACTTGAAGTTTGAATAAACTTAACCCAATATCGAACCCCACTGCATTTGTTTTGCACATATGATTCATTTTTACTAAATTTGGATAATTGGCAATAGTTTCATATAAACCACTAGAATAATCAATGTTGTTATAGCAACAAGATGAAACGAAAACCAATAATTGTGAAACCTTGTATCCTACCGCTAAGGATACTGCGCCCGTTTGCGATATTGTTTATAAAAAGTAGGCCAGCCAGTTCCCTATTCATATGTATATTAGGAGAATGATTACACCTCCCACACACAAGCAGGGTTTGAATTTCAACACATTGTTTTAAGGAATATAGTCTAATTCCCCGCCTAAATCATTTTATCCTTTTTTGAATGGTGCTTTGTTTAATTGATTAGAGACAGTAATGATCATTGGCATTCAGACGCCGAATTATATGTGGGTGAATTTCATCTGTGCCCCGCCTGTCGTTCCGCTCACCACTATCGTGCAGCAGATGGTGATCAACTTGCAGTTATCTTGGAGAGAAAATAATTCTTATCAATATGTAATTGTTGTCCAATGAATTTGGTGAATGATATAACTAAAATAATTGTAAATCAAGAGATGCTGTATATATGCTCTGGTTCTTAGAGGTGCCCGACAAGTTGACCACCATCTGATTTTGTAATGATTCCCGAAACTTGATAATTGTGGCTATATTTAAAAGATGATTGAATAGTTAGATACTATGACTATCGGGTGCACACATTTTGAACATTTGAAAATTCATTTTGCAATTTTACACGTCTAATTCGTTCTCACGGTTGTCGATATAAAATTATATAATGTCTATTCAAGCAAATCCTTGAAGCGTCTCATTTGTAGTCCATTAGTAACTCGGTAGGAAGTCTTTGTTCAATTCTGTTTGAGGCCACCTCGAGTATAAAGAACTGGATTACATTATTATGTAAATACGTTCCGACTATTACCTTTCTTTTAATCCTTTATTATTGAGATAATGGCTGCATATTAGTTCTTTTTATAACAGTGATGTTATATCGCAAACGTTTGGCTAAAGTCCATGTTTTATGCACGTTTGGCTAAAGTCCATGTTTTATGCAAACTCAAGCACACTTCTAACAATTTTCTCAATTGCATGAAAACATGCATGATCAGTTATGTCCATCCAGTCTGTAAGTGTCAAAAACGAAAAGAGATGATGTTTGGGTATATTTATTCATTAACTTTGCCTTGTACCCATGCACAATACAAGCACAATACAATACATATACATGCATATTTCAAGGCAGGCATGACATAATAGTGATCAGTAATACGTGAACATTATCAACTTAGCGAAGAAAAACTGTCAGTATTTAACTTCATTCCATCAACGAGAATATATGAGTACACCTGAGTATACACAACACCAGCACAGAAAAAATCATATTACTAGATTACACACTAAAATCATATTACTAGATTTTTTCTGTGTTGGTGTTGTGTACTCACCTGAGTACACAACACCAACACAGAAAAAATCATATTACTAGATTACACTGGTATCGAAGGAACTAGATTCTGTTCCGAAATATCACTTACTCGAACCGTCCTGACCGCGTAGCTCAGTTGGCAGAGCATTGGCCTAGTATTCCAAAGGTCGTAGGTTCGATTCCCAATTTCCCACCATGGCCGGGCATATTTTTCAAGCTCGTCCGGTGTGGATATACACTCAGAGTAACATCACAAACATCATGTCCGGGTGGTTCAATAAGATCGTTGAAAGGTTGAAATTCTACAATTCGGAACTATACGCGAACTTAGTGCTGTTGTCTACTTGTCCACAGAGGAACTGCATGGTGGGATTTTATATAGACTTGGTTCATGTCCATCTCAGGAGAAATTAAGTAGGGAGAGACGGACTTGGGACATTCGCAGCATTTCGAATGTTACTTGCAAAAATTGGCGCGAAAATTTGTTGTTGTTCTCAACTGGCAAGCCACGCCTCCGTAGGAAAAATCCGACGGTAAAATTTGGCGCGCTTGCAGGGTATCCAAGTCCGTCTCTCCCTACTTTTCTCTCATATTTTCGCGCCTTTTTTGACCGTTTGCGTGCATCGCTATTTTCAACCCCTTGAGAGACGGACTTGAACTAAGTCTAGATTTTATAGATCAGGGTAATTGCGAGTGTGAATGTTAAGGCCCTGTCACACTATTGCGTATCGTACTATAGCGTATGCCAGCGTATGAAAAATATCACTCATACGCCGGTATACGCTGACATACGCCAGGGGTACGTTAGGCATAGGTTGTATACGTTTCAGGCACGGTCGCGTACGGTGGCTGGCATACGGCGAGGCAGAAAATTTTTTTAAGCATGCTCAAAAATTTTGTGCGTATCGGACGTATGCTTTATACGATAAGCATACTCTAGGCATACGCTAAATACGCTAGAGGTACGCCAGATGTACGGTACTCATACGCTGGCATTTCAAAGGATTTTTGTGCGTATGAAAATTATTTCATTAATTTTCATACGCTTCTCATACGTTTCTCTCATACGCAATAGTGTGGCAGGGCCTTTATATATACATTTAAATATTTAGACCTGACCAGGAGCAGTTGCAAGCCCTCTTGCAGGAATTGAACCCATGCGCTCATTGAACCCACGCCCATTTCGTAACTGATTCTGGTTAGGTCCGAAGAAATGTACAAACCCTTGACCTTGAACATTAGTTCAATCGAGTGAGATGCCAAATATCCTAATATTACTGCAGTGTCTGCATTATAGTACGAAGTTGGACGTATAGAGAAGGTTGAACGATAGCTAGAATGATGATAAACTGATGACAAAGAAGTATTTTAAACACTTAATTTTCCCTTTAGCTTTTACTCTTCGCGTGTTTTAAATGTTTTCCATCCTAATAAATTCAGCGGTAAAATTTTGTTTTGAATGATGTCTATGTTCTAGAACAAAGACAGGACGTGTAGTATAGAAGTCGGATTCTAATGCAGCTCAACATCATTACGCAGACGTGCTATGATGCAAGATTACAGAGTTCATGGTTATTTAATAAAAGAGCATCATGTCAAGATATTCATACCAATAGTCGGTAGTAGCAGAATTATTGTGTTGGTATAACGCAGGAATGGGCCGGGCTAGTGGCTGGCATGCATTCTCACTCAGAAAAGTTTGAAAATCACCAGCCCGGAAAGGGCTTTTCCAGCTATTTCTAGCAATAATTGTGCTTAAAAATTGCCTATGGCCCATGTATATTGCCTGATGATAAGCAGATATATTCTGAAAACTCACATATATGTCTATACTGTAAATGGAATTAGTGGGCTAGATTATAGTATCACCTTTGTTGTAAATGGAATTAGTAGATTATAGCACGTATATGACTAAAAAAAACTGTTACACGAATCAGTTTAAAAAAAGTTGAACACTTCTCTGCTCTGAAGTAATGAACTGTCACATAAGTACGCTTGCGCGCTCCTATGCGTAATCTTTCAATGATTTGGCAATATATGGTCCATTGAGTGAACTAGACTTTATTTCAAAACAACCATAACATTATGATATTTGTGGTGTTACTCTGAGTGTATATCCACACCGGGCGAGCTTAAAAAATATGCATATTTTTCAAGCTCGCCCGGTGTGGATATACACTCAGAGTAACACCACAAATATCATATTCACCTGAGTACACTACACCAACACAGAAAAAAACCAAAAAAAACCATAACATTGATTCTGCTAGGCCAGTTTTAATAATTTCAGTTTCAAAATTCATCTCTTGGATTGAATTTTTGATTCCCACTTATAATAGCTGTTGTAAAAATGTGGAAAAACATAGTTATTACATTTTTTCGTGACACCCTTAGAATGTTTACATCTGTTATGTTTATAATATCCAAATTTATTTGTAAACAATTGTAATCCTTCACTTTATATTTTTCATCTATGTGAGAGCATGTTGAGTCGTGAAAAATCTGCACTATAAAAAAGAATTGTAATATTAATCTGTGCGTGGTGGGCAGTTAATCTGACACCATGCCTTGAACGTGACACCATGCAATACATGACCAAACTGTTTTTATGTTGACCTCAAATCATTCCAGGTTATAATTAAGCCTCTTGCAATAATCTTTAGCTGTTGACTGAAAGGTAGCATAATGTACGATTTGGCGATTTGCTAGCTTTGGCCATAGTTCAAAATCAACAACTTGTTTTTTAGTTTTTGGCTTCATATCACAGCAATAAACAATGGATTGTAATTAATCTTGTTAGGAACTGTCATGCACGTTCAAACATGCTTTCAGTTTTGTGTTTACAAAAGTGATGTAAATTTTTTGTAAATTTTAGTAAATTTTGAGTGGAAAGATTCGTCCCTCCAATAATTGCCCACCAATAAGTGGCCTTGTTATCATGGTGGTTAGGGCATGTGCCTTTGATCGTACCATACGCCATGGAATTAGCAAATGAGAAACATTATCTGGTTAAAACTTTCCTGGTTGACCTAGAAATAACTCTATTTGGGTTAGCTTAATATTCCTGCTTAAATTTCCTGATTAGTATATTAACCAAACCATGTTAGGTGGATAAATAACCAGAGATCCCTGGTTATATATCCACCTATATAACTTGTTATCATTTTGCCTTGTTATCATAGTGGTTAGGGCATGTGCCTTTGATCTTACCATACGCCATGGAATTAGCACATGAGAAACATTATCTGGTTCAAACTTTCCTGGTAACTTTCCTTTTCTTCTTTTACTTGTCTGGTAACTTTAACAGGGACGTCCTGGTCAAATACCAGATTTCTGGTTACATTAACCAGACTATATAGTAATTAACCAGACTATATGATAGGACGTGAGATACATTAATAACCAGGAAGGAGTTGCTCTATCAGTTCCAAACCGTTCTCCATATAGAGGTCAGTCGACTATCGGCATTCGGCCATCTTTTATTGGTCCAGTGTTACCACAGGGGAAAACATAAACTAAACTAACTCAATATCTATACTGGGTAGCTCTGTTTGTTCAAAACTGTTTTTCCCTTTTCCTTATTGAATACAATGTTACTACAACAGCCACGATCAGTTCAGAGGAAAGAACAATGATAGGAAAGAACAATGATACTGACATGCAGTTATTCTGAAGATTTTAATTATTAAAATCATTAAATCTTCCCCCGGTGTTGACAAACCACTTGTTATAATTGACATGATTTTTTGAATCGACCCGGATATGCCTGTCAACATATAGGGGTGTAGCTCACATAAAAAATATTCCGCTTATAAGCTGGCGAAGTATGGATTTGAATTAGCGCTCCTCGAGCGATCTCTATTTTTATTCCAAGGTATCTTTTAACATTCAAATTGAAGGTCAATGGTTCATTTCTGTTGATTGCCCAAACTAAATGATTTTTACCACTCCTTGTCAATTTCCTTTTAATAATATAAATAGTTTGGTTGCTAGGAGCCAATGTCATCCGAAAAAACAGCAACAAGTTTTATTTGTATTGAATGGCTCTGCCAGTTCCAAACTGTTTGTTCTTGAGGTCCTGTAAGGGATATCCTTCATTGCTTCAACTAAATTATAGAGAGTCTAGCATTGCAACACGATTTTACAAAAAAATTACTGAATTATTAAAATCTCTAACAATTTTACCGAAATTTTACAAAAAAATCTCATTACCAGAATTTTTCCAAAATTGACGATATTTTACCAAAGTAAAATATTTTACGAAATCCGGTTGCACTGCCTCAGTATAGATGTGAGTGAGCGAGAGGATCGTTCACAAGGGCCAGTTGTCCAAAGATTGATTAGCACTAATTAACCCTGGGTTAATATCCTTAACTCGCTGCTTTGCTCTAAGTACATTTGCAAATCATATGCGTTGTTTCTTAACTTTAGAATATATAACTTTCACCTATTCATCTGGACAAGATTTTGGAAAAATATGCACCCCTAACCTTATAAAGATTTTGGCATAATCTCGTTCACTTAATTAATTCTACAATTAGATCATTTATGTAGCTCTAACATGAAATAAATAGCTTCGCTATGTAGGAATTTTTAACTCCAAGTTAAATTATTTCTTCCAGTTAAATTATTTGAGAATAAATACTGGAATTTTCCATGTTACGGTCAACCCCCACGCTTTGTCACCCTGCCCCCCTCCCCCCCTTTCATACCTTGCCGGCTTGCCCCCCTTGAGCGCGCCAGAACTGCCAACAAGGAATAGCTTTTTCTATACCTATTACCTCTAGGAAGAACATATAGAACTGATAGAACTATCATAGGCGTACGGGGCGGTGGGGGGGGGGCGGTAGCCCCCTCCCAAGTTTTTTGGGCAGTCGGGCAATTTCCCAGTTTTTTGGGCAGTCGGGCAATATTCGATCAACAGTCGGGCAATTTTGGTTTGCAATTAAAAAAAATGGGACAAATTCTGTCAATTTTGTCTAAAATTAAGTAAATTTTTTGGCAAATTTTGTGATTTTTGGAAAATTGGTGTTATGTTCCGAAAGATATTGGTTGTCCGGAAAAATTTTTTGACCCCTAAAATGGTACACTGACCGAAATTTTTTTGGCGACGGGGAGGGGGTCGCCAAAATAATTTTTCCGGAAAAAATTTTTTTGGCAATGTGGAATTTTTTGGGCAAAAAAGCTACCGCCCCCCAGAATTTAGCGGCCCCGTACGCCTATGAGAACTATCCAGTGTAAACAAAGATTAGTGTAGGTTTGCTCTTGTGCTGTAACACTGGAATTCTATAGAGAACGCCAAGAACAGATCAGAGAGCTTCCTACAATTGACTCTTCGAATATAATCAATCATGTTTAGTACTTATGTCTTATCACCCGGCATTTATCCAAATTTGGTTGTTTGAGTTTTTGGAAACACTAGTTGCCTATCATGTCAGTTAAAAGAGCGCTTTAGGGCATGTTTCTATACAACAAACCATCATGTGATAGAAACGTGTCATTTCACATAAGATCAATATGGAAAGTTCAATAGTAGAGCCAACATATATTCTCCCTGGAGGTCAAAATCACGCGGCCGTGTGCACTTATGTGAGTAAAAAGCCAATATAAAATTGGTATATTGCGTGATTACGTTTTCGTGTCTAGGCCTGCATCCTTATATTTTGTCTTATTTATAAAAACAACTTGAGAAAATTTATATATGGACTAAACGTGCTTGGAAGAAAATTTCATTGATTTGTATGGCCCGTTTTAAAGGTCAAATTAACACAGACTGAACTCGCTTTTGGAAACATGCCTAATTTGGGTTTATCTTAAAGTTGTCATAACATGTAGCTACAGTGTGCTAAAACCTATGCCTATGGTAACATGTCTCGTTCGCACGAGTGAGACAGCGGGGAAAAAGAAACGGATTCACTTCTAATGCTTGAAAGGACAAAACGAACTGTCGGATTTATACATAGCTTTTGAAATGTTTTTTGTTTCGCCTTCCGATTGCATATGCATATCTCACACTGTGAGGCAAATTATCATTTTTTATCAATTCGTATATTTACTGGCAAATTATCAACTCGTATATTTGTTTGAAATATTGTATAGAGAATAATAATACATGGGTACGCGGAAATACCAGATTTATTTTGAGTGTTGAACATGATATCTCAAGAGTGAGCGCAGCCGAACGAGTGAGACATCATGTTCATCACGAGAAATAAATCTGGTATTTCCAATTGAAAAGCGATCATTTTCACATGTGAAATTATCATAAATAATCGCACATGTGAGATATTATCAGTTTTATCAGTGCTCGAAATCTCTATATATAAAAGCACTATACTTTATATAACAAAAAGAAATAATTATGATGACTGCTACCAATTCAGTTTATATCGGCTTTCCATAAACAATATATTTGAAAAAGTGCTAATATAATATATATTACTGATGACACTGAGCAGTCAATTTTCAAATCAAAATGTTGTTCCAAGAGTACTAACTACAGGAGATTTCAGAGTTGAGATCGTGTAGTCCCTATGTAGTATTGGGGCTTAATTTGGCTATTCTCAAAGATGGTTATAAATTGGGTGCATTCATATTTTCAAGTGATCATGATTATCGTAATAGATTGAGAAAGACAATTTTATTTTTTGAATTTTATCATTAAACGACTGCTGGCAGGGTTTATTGAATTGTACCAAATTAAAATAGTGAAATAGCCATGTGATCAATAACACGACCCTGCAAAACGACAAAGAACCTACACTGACAGGGTCTTCAGTTTTGTGCGAGGCTCTGGCTAATGGCGATGAAGCCGTGTGGCGATAGATATTATTTCTACCGATAGAATTTACAAATTTGGGCGAGTACACATAATAGAGACGTGACTAAACGTAAAAGCTCTGGCGAATTTGGGTGGGGTTGAACTGAAAACGTCTGGCGAATTCGCCGTTCGCCGGCCTAAACTAAAAACCCCTGACACTGTGAAAGTTCATTATACCTAAGTAATTGACACAAGTGTACAAAAATCTCGTGATCCTGTACGAGTTATTGAAACGGGAAACAGTATTAAACTGGTCTCGGATGTGAAAAAGGAACTGTCAATCACTAGTTGCATATAGTACAAAACATCGACTGGACTTGTGGAACCATGCCCATGGACTTGTGGACTCGAAATTCAAACGAAAATTTGCATTGTTTAGCAATATATTATTCAGTATAGTTTATTGATTAACAAATGATGATGATGTCAAGAAAACTATACAGTGAAGTGGTTTCTGGTAACATTCAAAGTCTAAGTATAATTATGTGCCATCGAATTGAGTGACTTTACCGCAATTTTCGACAGCGCGTTAATAATGTCTTAGAGTTAGTGCACGCCTGAGATTCTTTCATCAGGGAACTTTCCTTTGCTAATTCGCTTTCATAGCTGACAAGACCGAAAACGACCGAAAATACGCTGCACGCTGTAATAAATATAATTGTTAGTGTATCTTCACTGTTATGAGAATATGAATTGCTTGCGAATTTTGACATTTCGATCAAGTCCAGTTTTTTTCGAAATTTCAGTCGAATTTTGAATTTTGAGTCCATGAGTTCACGAGACCACAAGTCCAGTCCATGTTTTGTACTGATGCCCAGGCTGGGCGCCAAAAACAATTAACGATTTTCATCATTGGCTCGTTATGTATATAATTGAGGGTGATTCCCCTCTGAACACAAAACATTTCCATATACGGTTTGAAACACTGCATTGACATTGTAATGTTTTGCATACAGAATAAGCACGTGTGCGAAGCGCATGACAATGTTAAAGTATATTCATTATTATAAGTCGACATGTATCCTGAGATTGTGCCAAGAATTAGTACAAGCCCAAATAGTGGCATATCCGGGGTAGAGTTAAACCTTTCAAATTTATGATGTTTACTGTTCTAGCAAATTTTTTCATGATTATCACGGGAAGGGCGAGACAGCCGAGACTCTGTGTCTTTCTGATTCCTTTTTTCTCTCAAACATTTTTGCATAAACTGACATGGCTAATTTGGTAATAACAGCGGAGAATTATTACAATTATAAACTGTAGGATATGCCTATCTCTGGTTGTCTCGAAGATTAAGGGATAAAAACCCTGGTCGTCTTTTCCGGTGTAAAGTACATGCACATATCCCATAAACGTTTTCCAAACGTTTCAGGAAACGTCAGTATAGCCATATAAATTCATCATAATATAATATAATCATTCAAGTTTACCAGAAATATTCGCAAATTAATTTCTGACCGACAACACCGAACATCATATAAAATGCGTCACTGACTACACGGACAACTAAAAATACTTTCGAAATTCGCTAACAAAGCAAAATGTGGCGGATATTATATATAAAAATATATATGCCTCTTTGTAAGTAAGAATAAAACGTACTTCCTTCATTTTCCAGTTAACTAAATAATTAAAATCATATGCTGGTTATATACATCATTACGACGTTCTATAACACATTCTTTTCAGCCTCGTACCCAGTCCCGCGCGTGCGTCACGCAACGAGGCTGCATTCTTTTCATTTATTTCGGCATGCACTAAACTGTAAAATACCTTATTTTTATAACTGGCTTATCATATCGATTTCCACCTAATACATTGGTGTTCGTTTCATATAATGAAAAAATTGAAGATTTTTCCCCACTATGATGACTGCTGGTTGACCACCATCTGCAGTGCATGATAGTTATAGACGTGCTTTATGTGTCTTGTGAGACACACAATAATACAATACAATAATCTTTATTTGTATTTATTTTTTCATAAATTATTCACATAAAATATTAGGGAGTTTGATAATTATTAAAGATACTTGCTTTCAGCAATAACCATAGGTCTAAAAATGCCTGAAAGCAAGTTTCAAAGTTTTTAAACATATTTCAGATCTGGGTATTGAATATTGATCGAGGATTATACGCATATAATCCGATGGCTAATATAGTAACAAGAATATGAAATGTTATGGATAAGCTACTGAATATTGTTATTGTGAAAATCGACTAAAGGGCGAGGATCCTAAAAATGCGCATTTCACACAAATACATTTAATGCAAATACATCAGTTTGCATGCAACAGTATCGATAAGTCATATAACTACAGTAAACTAATGGCAATTTGGCACCGTAGTTCATTAACAATATGAAAGATTGCAATGATAAGCTGTTGCCAAATTATATTGTTCCTATTCTGATTAGATAACAGTGAATGTATTAGTTTAACTGTTTGCTTGTGTATTGTTTTCTTGCTGTTATTTATATGTATCTTTGAAAAATCCTTCAACGTTAAGTTTATCAAATGAACGTTAAATTTAATTTAGCGGACAGTAGACTGATTCTTGTTTTTGCGCTTGTCTATATATTCTCATGCATTTGGTTAGAGAATCGCGTGTTCACTGAATATTCGAAGATTATAGGCGAATTGAAATCCCATACAGTAATACAATCTTTATTGTTTAAATATTGTAATTATACAGGTTCCTGGTATGCCAATGCTATTCCCTTATCCAATCACTGTTTGCCACTTTCAGACACAATTCGTAACGTGGGACTATATTCTTAACTAAATTATATTCTCCAACATTAGGGCAGTATGTGGGATATCGATTTGCCTACCAGTTTAAACAGGCCTGATTAGTTTTCTGTATTCAGCAAGGCTGACAGCAGAAAAAAATGTTACAATCCATACTTAGTATGAGAACCGTCCAAACCCTGAAGTAGTTTTAAAAACTAGCCCTTGCCTCTCCAAGCCAATAAGCTGACAGCCTGACACATGTTCATCATGTGGTAAACATTGTCATACGACGAATACATGGGCGAATATTTGGTACTGAAGAATATTACCGACTTCATTTTGTTCCAATTCAACGTTTTAAGGTTGTTTCAATCGTGGCTCAATCGTGCAGCCTAAGTTAACACGAATTCGACTTTCTGTTTCAAATATTAAAACCAATCGACAATATCATTGTTACTGATCTTATCTGATTAAAATATGACTTGGCGACAGTGAGGAGGAGTGGTTATTATGGTTTAATTAGTTTCGGAGTGAATTTTGGAAGATTACCAAATTGATTGGTCATTCAGTAAGGAAGTGCGCCCTTGAGTGATGTCAGCTATGAATTTTATCTACAGTTAAAGTTCTTACAACCACACACTTTTAAAAAAATCGAAACTTTGTTTTGTGACTCGGGTTGTCTAATCATCACTCGAAAGGCGATTATAACACTGATTATTGAAGAAAAAAATTAATCGTTTACATTTTCATTTGTCTTTGCCCTTTGGGAAGAAAGAGCAGTTTAAAAATGATAATTTATATCCAGTATAAATAACGTGCTTCTCGACTTGTTCAGTTTATCAGCATTCTGCATGGCATCACATCCATCGAGTGACGGAACTAATTGTTTAATTTTTTGTAGATAGAAGTTTAGGGGCCGATTACATGGAGCATTTTCAACCCCGGGGTTGAACTCAGCCCTGTTTACCGGGTTGAAATTTCAGCCCTGTCTGTAATACAAAACTCTATCAAAATCAAACGCGCGATTACATGACAAAATTTTCAACCCAGGGCTGAGTTCAACCCCGGGGTTGAACTCAGCCCCTGGGTTGAAAATTTTGTCATGTAATCGTTTCAACCCAGGGCTGAAATTATCATGAGTTATTCGAGCATGCGTGGTAGTGACTATTTATTACAAGAAAACAAAATAAAGGCTTTTTTACTTCCGCGAATCGATGCCGAGAACGTATAGTATAACGTTTTAACCCCGGGGTTGAAATCGTCCATGTAATCGCAAAAAAATTCAACCCGGTTAACAGGGCTGAGTTCAACCCCGGGGTTTGAAATGCTCCATGTAATCGGCCCCTTAGTATAGGTTTCCCACTGTAATTGTATGTGAACAGATAATGGACCTCTATGCAACACTAGTTTAAAACTGATACACTGCAAAAATTCCCTGATTATTTGAGCTCATGCGTGAGTATTATAATTATACATACAAAAGCAAGAAATTATAAGCATCGAAGTAGAATATTTAGCTGACCTTCGACTTTGTGCAGGGTGTTTGATATTCAAATTGCACTTTAAACTCCTTTACACAGAACAGCAACCGGGCAACGATCTTTCAAATTCAGAATGGCCACAATTTGGAATTCCTTAAAGAACTTAGGGCCTGCGAAACAACGAAAGACTTCAAACATATTTTAAAACAGAGACTTGTAGAAACATTTAAATTTAGGACCAATCTTAAGACATTTTGATGTAAATAGCATATATATTAGTGTAGTACTACCAAGTGTGTGTGTGTGTGTGTGTGTGTGTGTATTGTGTGACTGTGTGTTGTTATGTGTGTCTCTCTATTATTACAGTGTATAAAAATTTAGATCAATTATGTAAAATTTCGCTGAAAAGCCTTTTAAGGGATGTGAAATCAACTTCCCTACCTCCTCAACAGGTGTCTTAGGGGCTGTTTACATGTTAGAAGACGGGATGATTTTGATGTATTGAAATCACTAGGCTAAACGAAAGTTCAAATGCTTTTTAACAGAACTCGAATGTTGTAGAGAATATCTTGTAGTTCAAAAAGATTATTATTGCTGCTTGAACAACCTTTCGTCCTGGCAAAGGGGGATCATATAAACAGCCCCTTATTCAGAAAATTGTGCATGCTGCCTTCGAGGCAACACTTTCCTTGCGATAGTAACTTCTAGTCTAGCAAATGAGCATATATTGTTTTAAATCAATCTTGGCCTGGTGATGCATGTTTTCAATTAATTTGATTGTATTGAGTAGTGTTGCTAGGAAACGATGTAATATTTATTTTCCTCTTCTAAATAGTTCATTAGAATATATAATAATGATTAATGACGAAGTAAATTTGTTACTGTTAGGCCAAACTTAAGAGTGAAGTGGTTTGACGTGTAGGTTAATAAATGACGGTACAGACAAGGTCAAGTATGTTTGTAGGCTTGCATGCCGACAAGAATAATCTGTTTTGTTTTGTGCAAAACAACATTTTTATTTATTTCGCAATGTCCACGACCGTAAATGACCAGTGCAATAATGTAACACAAGTTATGCTTTTTGGACAGCATGAGATTGAATAACACTGTGTCACTGTACTTAAATATATTTCTACCGTCAAAAGACAAAAACGACGTAAAATATGTTGATTATAATGTTTCATTTGAAAGTAGTTGTGTAATTTTAAACTTTTTCGCTCAGTATCAGTTTTTGTCTTTTTACACGAGTAGTCGAGTATATTTCTATGAAGGACCCTAGAGCAACCCTAAATGTATGTACATTCGTATCACCACAAATCCACAATAGTGCAGGTGGATATGGTTGAGATTGGACTAACATTTGGGGTCAAGATAAAAAAATATTCGCGCGCGAACACTGAATGGTCGTTCCTCCATCAAGCGGGTAAACAAAAACCCATTTATATTAGTTTTCCTTGACCTGTTTTCGTTGACAAGTTTAATATATTTTGCAGAAAACGTATCTAGGAAAAATTGGCCGTCTGAACGATGCTTAAAATTGGCATTAAAACAGACAGTATACAAATATTATGCCGGAGTGTCTAGGCATGGCTTTAAAATCACACAGATATAGTTTCATATAGTATAAAGTTCATAAAAGGCTTGTGTAGATATGAATTCATATAGTATAAAATACGTATAAGGTTATAATACTATACAAACAATGTTTAACATATAATTTACATCAATATTGGCTACGGTAGTGGTTCAACCTTCCTTCAGAAGTCACTCATGTTTTGAAAACTGTAAAAGCATTCTGAGTGCCTCAAGTATGTCTAATTGAATTACCGTATATTAGCAAGGCATTTTCAGCTATAACATAAATTTTGAATATTAGCAAGGCATTTTGATATAAACAAAATCAGTCGAAAGAACAATATTTAAAACCTCAATAGTGACTATTAACAGCACTTAGCTGTTTTAGACAATGCACTATAGTAAATTGTAGACGGTGAAATATTAGTTTGTAACTTATAAGGTCAAGGATAAGTTTTCGATAAACAGAAACCAATGCAAGTTTATTAATAGAAATGATGTTCGTATCGAAGTGACTCTGAAGTCACTTGGAGTCGTTTGAAGTCACCGACTCTTTCTGAAGTTTCAATATACACTTACGAATCTTAAATAACCGGAAGGTGACATGACTTGATAGTGTTAGTACTTCCACTTACACACCGCACCGCTCATTATGCAATGTTAAAAATTAGCCATTGATCTATTAGATCAGTGACCTTAATTTGACTCACCTTAAACCAGATTCATTTACACTGGATGTTCTAACTAAACCGTTCTTCTTTCTTAGAGGTCCAGATAGAAGGGTCCCCATTGTCACTTTTAGTGTGTTTCTACAGGAAACCTAAAGCCTGCCGCACACGAGAGAATTTGCTGAGCTAACCGCCTCGCGTGGCAGCTAGCTAGCTCAGCTATGCATTTTCACCACACACGTTGGGAAAACTTCTCAACAACAACATAATTGACAAATTCAGTGAAATTCGCATTTTCCTCCATTGTGTTCAAAGTCAGAAGAAGAAACTATGGTTTCTCATTGGCTAATTGATTCAAGCAGCTCAGCACTAAGCTCGCAACATCCGCAGACGTTGAGAATTTTTCCTCGCGAGGTGAAAAATATATAAATATTTTCCTCAAGGCCTCGCGACAGGTCATTATATGAAGTACTCACCACGGTTTCCGCAAAAGCTGTCCTTCCAAAGTTGGATGCAATATTTTCACGACAAGGCCTTCCAGAAGTTCTGAAAAGCGACAATGGCCCACCATTTAACGGTGCCGAGTTTGAGTCATACGCCAAGCACTGCGGTTTTACTCACCGCAAGATCACGCCATACTGGCCTCAAGCAAATGGAGAGGCCGAGCGTTTTATGCGCACACTACAGAAATGTATTCGGGCTGCAATCATCGAGAAGAAAAACTGGAAGCAAGCGATGAACCAGTTTCTCCTCAACTACAGGGCAACCCCCCATTCCACTACTAACATATCCCCCTCCGAAAGCCTCAACAACAGGAAGATAAAGACAATGTTACCGGAGATGCCCTCTAGTTCAAAACCAGAACAGACAACAATGGCTGAATATGATGCTCGGAAGAAAGAACAAATGAAATCTTGCGCAGACAACCGTCGGGGTGCCAAAGAAAGTTGCATCAAACCAGGTGACACCGTCCTTCTGAAACAGCCGAAGGAAAACAAATTCAGTGCTCCATACAACCCTCAACCTTTTGTCGTAGAAAAGAAAAAGGGAACAATGGTCACTGCCAAGAATGATTCAAAGGTTGTCACACGAAACTCCTCGCAATTCAAGGTGATCTCAACCAAGTCAGCCAAACACAATGACAAGGAAGTTGAACCAAAGGTTCCAAGACCATCAAACCCCCAAGAACAAAAAACACTTCAACAAAGACCGAAGCGGAACGTAAGACAGCCAGCAAGGTTCGCGGACTATGTAAACTATGAACCAATGCGAACCAAATGACAGTTCGGACAATATCACTGTCCACAGCATATTAGTTAAAGGAACAGTGACTCGGACACGTTAATGTTTATATTAATAGATGGAACTATCATCTGACAAAGGGAGGGATATAATATAGTTAATAAGCTCATTGTTGTTTTGTTGCCTTGGTGCGCAGGTGGACCGCGTGCGGGGTCTGAGACTAAGACTTTTGGCGCCAATAGATATAGTTTTATTAGTTAGTTTTGCATGTGCAGATATGCGAGAGGTTATCAATAAAAGTGTTTAACTACAACATTACAGTCATGTCCTCACGAAAGCTATCCGCACACGAGAAAAACTTGCTGACTTAGCTGCCACGCGAGGCTGTTAGCTCTGCAAATTTCTCTCGTGTGCGGCGGGCTTAAGCTTATTACTAACTTATTTATACTGGATATCTTTATCAGTTCTATACGGGGCTGTTCATATATGAAGCCGGGCTGGCCCGGTTAACCCGGGATGATTCGTTTGACAAAGCACTTTTCACAAATAGCTTTGATAAACATCCAAAATGACATTTCAAAGTTGAATTAACTCAGTTTGTTGCTAGTAACTGAGTATAAAATTCATTTAAACGATCTTTTATGGCCAGGGAAAAATTTCGTGAAACGATTTATCCCGGCTGGTCAGGCTGATATGAACAGCATCTAAACTGTTCTTCCTATAGAGGTCCAGTATAAGAGTCATCCCTTGTTGATCCAGTGTTACTAGTTATAGATCTGTTACATGAGGGAACTATTATTAGCCAAACTTTAGAACTATATTTATTCTGAATAGCTCTAGCAGTTTTAAAGGGATCTTGCTGCTCCAAACTTTATTCCTATATCAGTTCTAAACAGTTTTCCCTGGAGGTCGAGTAGGAATAAGTTGATTCAATGCTACCACAGACGAGAGCCCGAATGGCCCCGAAAACTAAACTAACATTAATATTGGATAGCTCTTTCAGTAGCTCTAAATTGTTCTCCTTGGATCTTACTTCAGAAAGAAACCTGACCTAAATTAGCTTTATTTATTTTGGACAGGTCTATCAGTTCCAACTGCTCCCCCTAAAGGTGTACTGAGGTCATACATGGTCCAGTGTTAAACAGAGTATTTGGTCATGCGTTCGCATAACACATGCATGACTATGAATCATCATGCTTAGAATAGCGATGACGAATTTAATTACTATCTCAGGCTGGTTAACCTTGTTGGCCGATGACATCTTCCCGTTATCCATCTTGGTCATGTGACTATTTCTCTGTGGTTCGAACTACCCTCCCCCGTCCAGTTGTATTTATTTATTTATTTATTTATAATTATATTTATCCAGGATACCCACATCACTAATGTGTTTTTCAGTGGGGTCCTGCATGATACAATCATTAACAAAATTTACTTATATAAATATATACAATTAATATACAACGTCACGACATAAAGAAACGAATAATTAACTATATCTAATAAGTACAACTAAGAATAGTTATATGGTATGTGACCTTAGTAAAGACTTAAATTGACTGAAAGAATCAGTGTTTCTGACGGAAACGTCCAAGTTGTTAAAGTCTTTCGAAGCGAGGTAGGTTGGTTTATGTTTGCCCCAGTTCGTGTTGACTTTCGGGAGATGGAGGTTGTTACACGATCTTGTACTGTGGGAATGGATTCTGCTGTTAGTTGTGAGATTGAAGTCGAAATCTATCAGTCCATTAGTGCATTTGTAGATAAAGATACAACGATGTTTATATCTGCGAGATGAGAGAGTTGACCAGTGTAATGTAGCGAGAGCTTCGGTTGCCGACGAAAGAGGAGGGAGATCTAGTATTAATTTAGCTGCTTTACAAGGAGTTCATGAGTTCTGAATTGTTTTTATCGCCCCAAATTACATCGGCATAGTCAAATAGCGGTAGTATTGTCGAAGTATAGAAAATCTGTCTTGCATCCAGCGGTAAGAAAGATTTCACACGGCGCAGCAATCCCAATCTTTGGTTGATTTTCACCATTAATTTCTCAATATGTTCATGCCAGGTAAGGTTCTCGGTAATTGTGATGCCCAGATATTTCAACGATTGTTCTTGTTTTATCGTCCGATTGCAAATAGAGATGTTGATGTTGGAGATGGATCTTAGGCGTTGTCTACCGGCGAAAATGATGAACTTTGTCTTGTCATGATTGAGTGTAAGGAGGTTGTTGTTAAGATAATCGGAAAGGGATCGTAGGTCGGAGTTGAGTTTTGACTGTAGGTCGGAAATACTTTCTGCAGAGTAATAAAGGAGTGTGTCATCGGCATAAAGTATCGACTTGCAGTGGGTCAAGCATTCAGGTAGATCATTAATATAAATAAGGAAGAGAAGTGGTCCAAGAATACTTCCCTGAGGGACTCCGACAGTTACTGGCTTGGGTTGCGACATTGAACTGTTGATCACGGTTACTTGGGTACGGTCATAGATATCTTATATACATTAGATAGCGCATCTAATTATTCTGTAATTCAAAAATTGAAGCCGTAATTGCAGGCTCAGGATCTTCCCATGAAATGAGAAGATTCGTATGTATCCTATTTCTTAAACAGGGAACTTAAACATTAAGTTAATCCTATTATAAATACATTTTCAAACTATTCAAATGATGAAAGTTATTGTTATTTTTTAAGCGTTTATTAGCGAGTGGGAAGCTCCAATATGGCCGCCATCTATTCAAATGGGGGTAACCGCTGGGATATTCTTGGCTTCAATTTTACTAAAAGAGATGCGCTATCTAGTTTATATAAGATATAAACGGTTTGATAGATACGAGCAGAACCAGTCGAGAACAGACGAGGTAAAACCGATTGTTCTCAATTTCTCCAATAAGATGGTATGGTTTACGGTATCAAATGTATCGGTTTATAACTTTATAGCACTGATCGGAAAGCTAGGACTGGATCAGTAGAACATTCTTTTGTATTCAATCAGCCGATTTTAAAGCAGGAATATTTGTAATGAGATGAGATTTTAAAATCTGTCAAAATCTCTGCAAATCGGATGGCGATGCGTTTAAAATAACTATATTATATATCAAGCAAATGTCTTTTCCCATGTTACTTAAACGATATAGCTTCCAAGTGTTCTCACATCTCTTCTAAAGAGTGTTAGTATAAATTTCCAGGTGACTATTGATTTTTCTGCATTCTGGTTGGTCAAGATTCACTGTCTCTGAAGTGATAGTCACTGGTCAGTGACTATAGCTTTTTTTCTCAAAATGGCTGCTCGTTTTGCCGTAGTAGGCAGAAGAGGAAATTGCCAAAATTAAAGATAGCATTCCGAAAAAACCCAAACAAGCTACAAAATATGGTTTAAAAATATTTAAGGTAAAATATTAAACTTGACGTGCTTTTATTTGGAAAAAAACTGGCTTAGTCGCAACGCGACACGGTCTGTGTCACAGAGCCGTGTCTGAGATTTAAATTTTGTAAACAAACTATTTACAGTGAAAATAAATTTATTTGAAGTGAATTTTTATAAAGTTGTGTGGATTATTGTTTGTAAACACCTGGAAATTTATACTAAAACAATTAGTCGCCTCAGGCTCGGTGATTACAAGCCTATATTCACTTCGCCTTCGGCTCAGTGAATATAGGCTTGTAATCACCTCGCCTTCGGCGACTAATTGTTAATTAGAACGTTTTATTAAACACCAGATAATGAGACCTCACCTGTGGCAGCCATCTTGGTGTGACCTCATTAGTTACTTACGGGGGAAATTAATTTAAGGAGGAAGAGAAGCCACCGTTGATAAATTCCTATTCAGACAATGGTTATCCTTTCCCAACAACATTTTCCTTGTAACAACATTTTCTACTATGTCACCAACAGCACATTAGATTTGTGGGGGTTACGCCAATATGGCGTTCATTGGCCTCATCTCTGAAAGGTAAAAAAAGGGGGCCCAACCAGATACTGTTCGGCACGGTCCTGCCATCCAGTGCTATTTTTCAGACCAGTGGTTTACCTATTTCTCTAGTCCAGTTTCGTGTATACAGCTCAGCAGCTTTAACAAATTTCTCCAGTCCACAGTGGTAAAATTTCGGCACTCTATACTATAGTCTAATATACTGCCCTTTACAAATGCAGACTGCAGAGTATAACATATACGTAATATACCCTCCCTCTCGCCGCGTAGGCCTGTTTTCGGGACCTTATAATAGCCTATCTGTTCAAAAGCCTTCCAAAAACCAAATCGACCATAGCTCTCGACCAATGAGGTGTGCACCGAATTTGACACATCATGCACCGGAGCGTGATGTAAGAAATTTGTTCGAGCCATCGAGCTGTATATACACATTGGTCTGAAATTTCTCCACATCACTGAGCTATATATACCGGCAGATAGCGGCTTATTTACTAAGACCCAGGCTAGTTTACATTAGAGCGAAAGTTTTCGGATTCATCACGAAACTGGAACGTTTTAGCACTGGATTCATGTTGCTGTTTACACACGCGGCGACGAATCCGATAGTAAATCTTCTCGGTTTCGTGCCGTGTCCGGAAATTTTGAATGCGAAAAAGTTTGGGAATTTCGTATCCGGAGAAAACTCTCGTGCAGACGGCTTTCCGTAAAGTATCTGAATCAACCGCCAAACAAGGTCAAAACATCGCATACTATCAATAAGAGGATTAAAATTATGGCTTTATATTTATCACTGTGTCGGGCTCTTTTCTGCCGAGGCTAAAAATCGACCAAAGTCTTTTTGGGTTTCGCTGGAAGTCAATGTCGAGAGTTGCAAAGAATATATATTTTTACGGCTGGAGTTTGCCATTTTATTGGGTGGAAATATTTTCAGCTTCCGCCGCACAGCTTCATTTTGTCGTTTTGCGTGGATGATTTCACCATTCAGTAACCAAGGAGGAGAAAGGAGACTCTTTTTAGATGGGAAAATTTTTTAGCTGTTGGCGTTGCAAGGAATACATTTTTCCAATGTAGCCAATCTATAGATTTATGTCGGAGTCCGGTTGAATGAAACTGGAGAAATCAAACGCTTGTATAGGACAGAGCGGAGGCCAATTAACTAAGTCACCCCTTCAGGTGATTATAAGGGGTCAGGTATATTAATTGGGACGAAAGTCCTGCTCCTCAGTCACGTACGTTATCTTGTAACATGTTATGTATATTAGTGGCAATGTAAAACATTTGTTCCAGAGATCTGACTAGCTTGGCCAATAGGCAGCAGCATAATTTTTGCTGCGATTTCTAGCGCGATTTTCTTCTTCTGATAGATGAGTAGATGAGTATGATTGTTCTGAGTACAAGGTCCTTCATCTGGGCACAGATCTGAGCATTTATAACTCATCCACTCCTTCGCATCCATCAGAAGGAAAAAATCGCACTAGAAATCGCAGCAAAGATTGCAAGTGTAAACGGGCCTTTAGTAAGACAATAAACATGGTCCAATTAACCACTGAACAGAGAACATTCGTAATCAAAACGTTTTACGAAACAATTAAATAGCTTGCAGCAGACTCGCGTTGCTTTTGGATTGATTATTAACTTTGCATAATTAATGTGTTTTTTTTCAATTTCAAGAATTGTGATTTCGACCAGCAAATTTTATTTGACGAGTATGTGGCGATTTCTCTTCGTCCTATGTAAAAATTGATTTTTTTTTAAAGAACTTTATGGGTCATTAACAACTACATTTACAATAATTATACTAACAAATAATTGGGCAAAGATACACTAATTTTAAAATAACAACAACAAAAGAACCCAATTGGGAAAAGTGCGAACGGGACTCCGAGTCCTATGCGGGGCAATTCCCATAAAAAAGTATAAGTTTATGCACAGGTTTAGTGTCCTATGGCAGGACCAACCATGCACGAGGGTCCAAGCACACGGTTGATCAACATAAAAAATTTGAGTATTTAAATAATGATACACGAGTTTAATTGAACATTTGAAAGTTGAAAGACTCGAGAAACTATTGGGGGGAAGTATTTTACAGGTTGTGTTCCATAGTTTTACTATTCGATTAAAGTAGGACGCTTGGAATGTTCTGGTTTTACAAAAAGGAACTTTAAGAGTTAGAGATGGATTTTGACTAAGTCGGGTGCGATCACTATTGACAAAAGAAACAAAATGATAAACGTTCAAATCTAAATGTCCAAATAGCGCCTTGTAGAAAAATACCAAGTCTTTAATTTCCCTGTCGTAATATAACGGCAGTAGGTTAGACTATCGGCCTCTGTTGGTAAGGTATCTCGCCTTGTTTGGATTTCAGATTCCAAGCAGTAGCTCTTCTTTGAATTTTCTCAACCTTTGATTTGAGATGTATGTTGACTGGAGATCAAACTTCTGTGGCGTAGCTGACTTGTGATTTAACGAGTGACAGATACAGGGTACGTCTAACTTTAACGTCTGTCAACAAGGGACAAGTTCTCTTTAATAAACCCAGCAGCTTGTTGGATTTGGCGACGAAAACGTTAATATGGGTGTCCCAAGAGAGGTTACCAGTTAAAGTAACACCGAGATCTTTTTCTTGCCTCACGAGGAAGCAGTTCCTTAGAGCCAAGTTGATAAGTGCGTAATATTGGGCTTCTCTTTCTCGTCACGGTCAACAGCTTGCATTTAGATGCATTAAATTTAAGGTTATTGTTCACGAGACTATAAAATTTTCGATTGAAAAACGACGAAAACAGCTATAAGAAACTCAACTCTTTATTTTACAATATCCATGCTCGAATGACGAAAACAGCTATAAGAAACTCAACTCTTTATTTTACAATATCCATGCTCGAATACGAAAAACACTGTCTTGGCTACGCCCCTAATTTATGCTAAAATGTCTGTTCGCTTAATTTATGCAAATTGTCTGTTCGTTTCCCTAATGATTAATAACAAATTAAATGTCAATATATACATATACATATACAGTCACTCCTCCACAGTTATTGACACTGCTCCATGTATCAAGGTTAGTCAGAGCTTGCTGTTGTTCTTCGCAGTCAGCTACTGCTACGATGCTTCTGTACAACTTTGTATCATCTGCGTATAAAGCAGCGGTTGTTTTGTCTGGTATAGAGTCGGGAAGATCATTTATGAACACCACAAAGAGCATGGGTCCTAAAATACTACCTTGTGGCATTCCGGATGTAACCGGTGCCCATTGAGATGCCACACCATCCACTACTACACTTTGAGAAGTCCGAGAACGGTCTTTTAAGTAGTCAGGCTAGTCAGCAAACCAGTTATGTAACTGACCCGTAACACCATAGGATTTCAGTTTTTTAAGAAGAATTTGGTGATCGACAGAGTCGAACGCTTTGACGAGATCAAGGTAAAGAACATCTGTTTGGATGTTTTTATCAAGGCATTGTCCGATTGAGTGGAGAACTGAAAGAAGCTGTGTGACACACGAACGACCTCGTAAAAACCCATGTTATAACTTGGTAACGAGCTGCTTGAAATGACCGTAGAATTTATTACAAATGCAGCGTTGCATGACCTTTCCGAGAATTGGCAACAACGAAATCGGTCTATAGTTTTCTGCAAGTTCTCTTAAATACTTTTTGTGGATGGGCGTAACCAGTTAGCTGATTTCCACTCAGAAGGAATTCGACCAATGTTTAAATATTGGTTGAACAGTGCACAGACGCTGGGTGCGATTTCCTGGCTGTATTCTTTCAATAGGCGTGATGGAATGCCGTCTGGACTGTAATGTCCGAAAATTACATGATGGTGCTTGGAGGAGATGAATTATCATCTACATTAGGACTAACATTAGATTTTGGTGGCAGAAATACCGAGGAAAAATACGAATTGAAAAGTTCTGCTTTTGCAGCTGCTGTCTTAGCTGTAACACCATTGTATGTAATCTTAGGACCCTGGTTCTCTCGGTGGTGAAGGATAGCTTTGTGATAGCTCCAGAATAGTATCTTTAAAGGAGGCTTCAATTTTGGCTAAATACTCGCTATGTTTTCGTGTGATAGCATACTTGATTTTTTTACTTAAAGTACGTAGTTTCAACTTTCGAGCATCTGACTTGACCAAACGATATTTCTTCAGCGCTGTGTATTTCTTTCGGATTAAATGGCGAACCTCCCCGTCAATCTAAGGTGGAGAGTTAGTATCACTCATGGTTTTTCCTGGGATGTAACTTTCAACTGCAGTTAAAAACGTATCTTTCCACTGTAACCAGTACTGGTCAATGTTGTCTGACGTGTAATATCGAAGGGTACACGCGTTAGAAAATTCCTCAAATCCCCGAAGTTTCCACGTTTGTAATCATATACTAGTCGCCTAAGCTAAGTTTATGATGCACGACAGCCTGTTGAATTTCCATTGCGTTTTTTTAGACACCCTACCCTGTATATATAATCTCTTGAACACAACAGGGCCGGGCTTTTTCCGCCTGCTCTATATAATTAACCTGAAAGGAATTAACCCGTATTAAATATATATGGTAGCTTTTTTTGAAAGATGTAATTACAGTAACATATTTGATATCATAACATTTACTATACAACAAGATAAATATAAAAATAAACAAGACAAAAAAAAATGGAAAACCGCCTTTAACCTGAAGTGAGACCTCTGTGTGTAAGTACTGTGCGCTCTGCGTACGAGAATGCCCGAGGCTATTCTCACTGGGAGTTTTCAGCTCACAATACCATATAATTTGAATATTTATGCATGAGATGATTAGTTGGCCATCCATATACACGACGTGATTGTCAAACCGGTAATTTTTGAGCATTTGCCACCGAAAAGGAAGGAGGCGCTGAAATGTTTTGGGAAAAACCCACCTCACCTCGGCTGCGACACTTCCGGCGCTAGCTTCGCCGCACTCTACCTTTGGCTGAAAATGATTTATCCCCAATGTTAATACTCCTTCAGTTAAAGGTATTGTGCGGGGGAAGTGAGCAGTGAGAATATATAACGAACGGCGGCTCGGGTGACTGTTTCCCAGCCTCCATCGCATGCATCTCACCCGAGGAATCGGGTAGTCGGAAAAAGTTTGATGAGATTAAAAACCCATTCGCAGGCTAAACCCGGAGTTAGGCCTGCGGAGGAGGCATAACCACTGAGGCTGTTTCCCTCGACCCTCAATCTCATACCCAGAGTACGCCCGTTCGCAGGTCTGCGAACGTACG